>ML400921.1:0-16538 GCA_005239525.1 Nicotiana knightiana
CTCTGGTATCCGTGGTTGGGTAGAAAAGTTGTTGTCGATTGCTCCGTTGGAAGAAAGGTCTTGAAACTACTTCTCCGGGAAGTACAGTCGGAAAGTGAAAACCCACGGTAAGTGAAGCTTTTGTTTTCGTTTCTTTCCTTGCTCAAATCTCTTTCTCATTTTAACCCTTTATTTTTGATAGGGTTTTCGATCCGTGGAGTGTCTGTTTCCAAAATGTCCTAGCTCAGGCCTAGGAAATTATTGCTGGTTTTTCTTCTTCGAAGAGGGTGAGAGGGACGGGCTGAGAGCTGAGAGCTGAGAGCTGAGATTATGATATGGGAGAATGATTACCAAGCTCTTGAGGAGGTGGCAACTGTCGATGTCAGTTGGGCGTATATTAATTTTCGCCTTGACACATTGACGGAAATGAATCAAGAGGGTTTCGACCTTAATGATGAAATGGCTAAAATCAAAGAAGCCATGGAGAAAGATCAACAAGGTCAGAATATCTCTTCACCCGAAGGTGAGGCTCCTGCTGCTCAAGTCCCCTTATCTCCAACTGCTCCTGCTTCCTCTGCCGGCGAAGAAGTTGATCCCCCTTCTAAAGACAACTAAGATGTTGGTTCCCCTTCTTTTTTTTATTTGATTGGTGGTTACCCCCAGCTCCATCAGGGGTAAGTTTGGATAAAAGTCCCCAACTGACAACTTAGGGGAACCTTAATGTAAATACAATATATATGGATAAGTATAAATTTAATACTTAGTTTCTACTTTGCCGTTTTATCATATCAATGCAAAATATGACTTTTGTTACTGAGTCTCTGTTCTACTCTTTAAGTCTTTTGCATGCTTTATTTTTCGAGGTTTTAGTTTTACCTCTAAGTTTTGCATATAGAATGCTTTAGATTACTCGTACCTTTATGTAATAGGCACGGTATCATATAAAATGTGTGCCTTTTTGTAGTAGGAAAAATTTATGAAAGAGGCCCCTTTTTGATCGACACTTAATGAAGAAGACGTCTCAACTTCATAATGGTGTAATAATGCAATAGAGTGATAGGAATATTTCACATGTTTAAGAATGTCTCTGAGGAAATTTTTTTGTTTGAATTTCCATAACATTTTACATGTGTTCGATTATCGTCTAAAACTCATGTTGCAGCTGTTTTCTTTTAACAGATTTTATGTACACTTGTATTTCGTAACTATTTTTCGTATGTAACAGTTTTTTCGAGTTAATACAAGAGAACAACTATTTTTTGTTCGTAACAGTTTTCAATGATCACGAGGAAATACTTTTTCATCCGTAAATATTTTATTTGATAACAGTTTTACATGTGAGTACAATGATTTCGTAACTGTTTTTAGTTACAACAGTTTTTGAATGAGTACAATGATGATGATCTTTTATCCATAACTATTTTTGGTTACAACAATTTTCTTTTGAATAAGTACAAAGATGTGCATTTATTCCTCGTAGCTAATATTTTGCCTTTCAACCTGAACATGTTCGAAGGTTTTTTGGATCAGGCTTTGTATTTGAGTCTTCAGCTTTGTATTTGAGTCTTCGGCTCTTTCGATTCTGCTCGTATCACTTGACTTGTTGGGTAGATGGATATTTACGCTCGAGTTTTGACTTTTTGATAGTCTTTTTTGCTTCGTCTTAGCCTTCCATACTGTATAGTCCCCCAAGTGTTTGAGCTTTGAAGAATGAAATCTCGAGCACTTGANATGTTCGAAGGTTTTTTGGATTAGGCTTTGTGTTCGAGTCTTTGGCTCTTTCGATTTTGCTCGTATCACTTGGCTTGCTGGATAGATGGATCTTCAGGCTCGAGTTTTGACTTTTTGATAGTCTTTTTTGCTTCGTCTTAGCCTTCCATACTGTATAGTCCCCCAAGTGTTTGAGCTTTGAAGAATGAAATCCCGAGCACTTGACTATTCCTTCCTTGTGGTCCTTTACCTGAAAAGGAAAAACATGCGGGACTCGAAGGTATATAGTTTAGATGATGACTGCTTAACCCTTTAAAACGTCCATCAGAAAGTGTAACCCTAGACCGGGAATTCAGTTACCTCCTCGCGTCTTTGCAGGTCTAATACCATCATCTAGCGATGGGTTAGCTTATGACTATCATCTAAAAAGGTTAGTAAAATTTTAAATGTTCAAAATAAAATCGAACGTGTGATACCTGACCGGGGGTATCAACTTCTTTTCCTTAGAAGTAGTACTTCTTCAAGTGGATGGCGTTCCAACTTGTTGGTAGGATTCTGCCGTCCATAGCTTTCAGCTCGTAGGCGCCTTCCCAGCTATGCCTCGGACTTTGTAGGGTCCTTCCTAATTTGGACTTAGTTTTCCTACGCCTTCGTCTTTCGTTGATTGAAAGACTTTTTTTAGGACGAAGTCACCAATCTTGAAGTACCTGAGATGAGCTTTACGGTTGTAATAACTCTCTATGATTTGTTTTTGAGCTGCCATCCATATTAGTGCTGCCTCTCTCCGTGGTTCCAGCAGGTCCAGATTGGTCCTCAATTTGTCATCATTTTCTTCCTCCGTGGCTGTTGTAAACCTTATGCTTGGTTCGCCAATCTCCACAGGTATTAAGGCTTTTGAGCCATAGACAAGTGCGAACGAAGTTTCTCCTGTGGCTGTTTTTGAAGTTGTTCTGTATGCCCATAGTACCGCTGGTAACTCATCAGGCCAGTTTCCTTTGGCTTTATCTAGCCGCCTCTTTAGATTGTTGATGATGACTTTATTCGTTGACTCAACTTGACCATTAGCCACGGGGTGGTATGGCGTTGAAGTGATCCATTTGATTTGCCAGCTTTCGAAGAATTCTTTGATTTGCGAGCCTATGAATTGTAGGTCAATATCAAACACGATCTCCTTTGGTATCCCAAAGCCGCATATTATGTTTCGCCATAAGAAGATTTTAACTTCCTTTTATCTCACCTGTTTGAATGCTTCTGCCTCTACCTGTTTTGTAAATTAGTCGTTTAGCACGAGCAAAAACTGTACCTGTCCTTTAGCTGTGGGAAGAGGTCCCACTATGTCAATACCCCATTTCATGAAGGGCCATGAGGATATTATTGGATGCAATAATTCCGCTGGTCAATGCATGTTATTGGCAAAACTTTGGTATTTGTCGCATTTGGATACGAAGTTCTCGGCCTCTTCTTCCATCTTAGGCCAATAGTACCCAACTCTGATTAGAGTTTTTACCAAGGATCTCGCCCCTGAGTGATTTCCACAGTGTCCTTCGTGGACTTCTTTCATCACGAACTCCGTTTGGTTAGGTCCGATGTATTTTGCTAGGGGCCCTCCATATCTTGCGATATAATGAGTTGCGAATGAGGCAGTACCGTGTAGCTTTGCAGCAAAGTGCTGGAGTCATTTTCTTGCCATTCTGCAAAAAATTTAAGATTTCGTTTCTCCAATCCCATGTTAAATTGTTGAAAGTTACCTCATTTTTGTCCTGGTCGATCGCTGAATGGAATAGATGAACGGCAATTGCATTGTCTTTGTTTGTTACTTCCATGACTGCTGCGAGGTTAGCTAATGCATCTGCTTCTGCATTTTCCTCTCTAGGTATTTGTATTACCTTCCATGTTTTGAATTGTCTCACGATCTCTTGTGCCTTTTCCTGATATTGTTGCATCCGAGACTCTCGAGCGATGTAAGTCCCCTGCATCTGATTTACTACCTGTTGGGAGTTGCTTTTGATTATGATTTGCTCGATTGAAAGTTCTTGTGCGAGTTCTAGTCCTGCAATGACAGCTTCGTACTCTGCTTCATTGTTAGTTATAAGATAACATTTGATAGCATGTCGTGTCTTTTCACCCGTGGGTGATATTAAGACTATGCCTAAGCCGGCACCTTTTATATTGGAAGAACCATCAGTAAATAGGGTCCATAGACCCGGATTAGAATCGTTAAAGAGTTGTAACTCTTTTTCCACTTCAGGGACAATGTTATTACTAAAGTCAGCGACAAAATCAGCTAAGATCTGAGACTTGATTGCAGTCCTAGGCTAATATATTATTTTATGCTCACTTAATTCTATGGCCCACTTGGCTAATCTTCCTGATAGTTCTTGTTTATGCAGTATGTTTCTTAATGGATACGAGGTCACAACTGTGATTGGATGACATTGAAAGTATGGCCTTAATTTTCTAGATGCCATGATTAGAGCTAAGGCTAACTTTTCTAGATGTGGATATCTAGTTTCAGCATCTAATAATGTCTTGCTTACATAATAAATAGGAGATTGTCTACCTTTATCCTCCCTTACCAATAATGCACTTACAACAATTTCCGAGACGACAAGGTAGACGTACAGCCTCTCCCTCTCCTTTGGCTTTGACAACAACGGAGGTTTTGATAGATAAACCTTTAGGTCTTTGAGATCATGTCGACATTCTTCGGTCCATTTGAACCTATTTTGCTTTTTGAGAACTGCAAAGAATTTAAAACTTTTCTTGGAAGATTTGGAAATAAATCTTCCTAAGGCTGCAATTCTTCCCGTTAGTCTTTGAACTTCTTTTTTGCTTATAAGCACATCAGGTATTTCTTCTATAACTTTAATTTGATCAGGATTTACCTCTATTCCCTTGTTTGATACAAGGAACCCCAAGAATTTACCTGATTCTACGCCAAAAGCGCATTTTTCTGGATTCAACTTCATATTATACCTGCGCAAAATGTCAAAGGTAATAGAGAGGTGCTGGAAATGGTCTTCCGCCCGTGTTGATTTTACCACCATGTCATCTATGTAAACTTCCACCATTTTTCCTAGATGTTCCTGGAACATCTTGGTCACTAGCCTTTGATAGGTGGCTCCAGCGTTTTTTAAGCCAAAAGGCATGACTTTATAGCAATAAGTCCCCCTGTTTGTAATAAAGGAGGTTTTTTCCTCGTCTGAGGGATCCATCTTAATCTGATTATAATCAGAATATGCATCTAGAAAGCTTAACAATTCATGAACTGCGGTGGCATCAATCATTTGATCTATATGTGGTAATGGGAATGAGGGGCATGCTTTATTTAAGTCAGTATAATCTACGCATACTCTCCATTTGCCATTTTTTTTAGGTACTACCACATTGTTAGCTAGCCAGTTAGGGTACGTTACCTCTCGTATCGAACAAATTTTCAAGAGTTTCTGTACCTCTTCGTTAATCACTTGTTTCTTGAATGGTCCTTGCTTTCTTTGCTTCTGCTTAACAGGTACAAAGGATGGATCTTCATTTATTTTATTAGTCATCACTTCTGGTGGGACACCTGTCATATCTGAGTGGGACCACGCAAAGCAATCTGCGTTAGCCTTTACATAATCAATTAACTTACCTCTTCGACTGGGGCTCAGCCTCGTGCCTACATACACTTTTTGTTCAGGTTTTTGTTCAAACAATGGAACAGCTTTGAGCTCTTCCGTAGTTGTTTTGATGTGCTCCTCTTCCTCCGATTCATGAATGACGTCCGGTCTGGAATATACATCAGTGTGGTCCAGTTTATCTTCCGTGGTGACTTGATTCACCTTTTCGTGAATATATTCTTTCGTATCTGTTTGAACACTTACTTCTTTCGTACATGTTTGGTCAATGGCTTTTTCCGTACCTGGTTGGCCGGTAACATCTGCCTGGGAGATTTCCATATCTTCTGATTCTTCTGTCTCTACTTTTTTGTTATAATGCACCGTAGAATTTATATTTCTAGAGATTTGTTGATCTCCTCTAATCTGTCTGATTCCCCATTCTTAAGGGAATTTTATTACCTGATGCAAGGTAGATGGTAGTGCTTTCATGTAGTGGATCCAAGGCCTTCCCATGATTACGTTATAAGCCATGTCAGTATCAACGACCTGGAATTTGGTGTTTTTAATTACTCCCTCGGCATAAGTGCTAAGTTCGATTTCTCCTTTGGTTATCATTGTAGAGTTGTCAAACCCTTATATGGCTCGTGCCTTTGGGATCACCTAATTTCCCAAGAGCATTTCTTCCACGACTCTTAGCAAGATAATGTTGACTGAACTACCTGGATCAATCAACACTCTTTTAATGTTAGTATCATGAATGAGTAAGAATATTACCAGAGCATCGTTGTGGAGGAGCATTAGTCCGCCAAAATATGCATCATCAAAGGTTATATCATCTATGTCCTGATTTTCTCGAACCCGCTTTTCGTGTGTAACTGTGACCTTCGAGGTAATTTGCAAATTATTCCGTTTACTTCCTCTCCTCCATGTATCACGTTAATGGTTCTTTTTGGAGATAGAGGCTTCGGGGGCTCCTGCATGTTCTTCATGTATGCCTGTTTACCTTTATCAATAAACAATTCTGTTAAATAGTCATGTTTCAATAAGTGTTCTATTTCACCTTGTAAAAACCTCCAATCTGCAGTCTTATATTCATGATCATTATGGAATTCACACCAAAAATCTGGATTCCTTTTAGTTGGGTTTGACCGCATTTCTTTGGGCCATCGAACCTTATCACCCATATTTCTTAATATTGAAACAAGTTCAGGGGTACTTACATTAAAGGTGTGATCCCCAATTCGTGCTTACCTCTCGGTCGTTCATCTCGATCCTTTCTGGATCTAGATGAGGACGAGCCCGCATCTCTGCTTGGTGGTCTATAATTTGACCTGGTGTTTTCGAACATAGGACGAGTTTCACGTCCTGATGGTCCCAAGTAAGGATCGTACATGTTTTTACCTGATCTCCTGTCTGATTCGGAACGTCTGGATCTGGTATGATCTTCATCTTTCGAACGAGCAATGGTATCTTCTTCTATTTGAAGTTTAGTATTGTACCTGTTATAAACATCGTTCCACGTTGTGGCTGGGAATTCTCTCAATCTTTCTTTGAGTCTTCTCGTGGCTTCTGAGCTTTTGTCATTTAGATTACTTGCAAATGCCATGGCTGCCCAATTATCAGGCACCCTTGGTAGTTGCATTCTTTCTCGTTGGAACCTATCTACAATTTCACGGAGTAGTTCCGTGTCTCCTTGCTTTATTTTAAATATGTCCTCCATTCTTTTCTCGACTCTTTGCGCATCGAGTGTGCTTTTATGAAAGAATCTGCAAGCTCAGCAAAAGAATCGATAGAATTTTTAGGGAGAAGAGAATACCAGGTTAGGGCTCCTTTGGTAAGCGTTTCTCCGAATTTTTTGACAAGGATTGATTCAATCTCTTGTTTTGTTAAGTCGTTTCCCTTTACTTTAGTGGTAAAAGTAGTCACGTGGTCACATGGGTCAGTTGTTCCGTCATACTTAGGAACGTCAGGCATGTTAAACTTCTTGTGTATAGGCAAGGGTGCTGCGCTTGGTTCCAAGGTTGTTGAGAATATCTATCAACATCAATGCCTTTTATAACAGGTGGTACTCCAGGAATTTGCTCGATTCGATCATTTTGTTCCTTCACCTATTTCTGCAAGGTTAGTAGTAAATTTTGTAATTCAGAGTTATTAGTCATACCTGGTCTCGCTTCGAGAGATTTGTTAGGAGTGTCATCCCTTGTTGAGTTTACCAACCCAGACTGAGGATTTTCCACGGTGATAGTGTTATTGGGAGGTGGTGTCAGTGATGCAGGTGATGCCGCTGGCAATCCCCTTGCAAATTCTTATAAAGCTTGGCCCACATACTTTGCAATCATTTGTTTTACCCGATCTTGTTCTACTGGTTGATCATTATTATCATTGTTGTTATTGGATCTTTCTGGGGATTTTTCCCTTGAACCACGTGGGGTTCCTAAAGGGGATGAAACTGGGGTTCCATTTCTCTGCTGGTTGTTGTCGTTGGAGTTCGACATAGTTCAAAGGATATCGCTTGAAAAGCAAACAAAGATTATCAGAGTTCCCGGTAACGAAACCAATTTGTTTAACCAAAGAATTAGATCCTTTGACCAAAGCTATTTTTAGGATGAACACGAGTTTCTGATAATCCAGGAAATAATAATAAATAAAAAGGTGTAAGTAAATAGACAATAATATGATGCACAGAAAAGTAAAATGTATTGTATTCGTAGTTCAGATGCCCTTACAGGTTATATTTTATTTCCTTATATAGGGAATTTCTTAATACAACGTCTACCTCTTACAATGATCGCTCATTAATGAATAATTATTACATTAATGGGACGCTACATATAATGACCGTAATTGTTGTATGAAGGTTGTGTAACGTGTGAGTCATTAATTAAGGGTCTTTGAATCTGCCCATAGCTTTATCCGGATTCATTCTGACCATATCTCTTCCTTGTCTCAATTAGGTTGAGTTTCTCGTAGCTGATTACTCCATAGGTTTATTGAGTCGTGTCTCTTTGCTTCACACCTCTTTATAGAATCATGTCCAGATGTCATGTTTTCCTTGGTCCACGTAGCCGGCTGAGTCATCAAGAATAATCATACGTGTGAAACACTTTTTTTACCAATACAGTCATCATGGGTAGCATTTGGCTAAAAAGTAAAGTTTATTTTCAAAAGCATGCGTGTATAGTTTTCAAAGACATAGTAATATGCAATTTGGAAATCAGTTAAATGAACCAGTAACTGTGACATTATTAGAGACATTGCGACTTCCTTTGACATAGAATTTTGAGGGTCTTCCTCAAAATTCTGCCCCAGTTAATTAAGTGACCTTCTGGCTATTCTGTATGTCGTTGTTGACTGAACTTGCTTCGGAATTTTGAGGGTCCCCCTAAAAATTCTGCCCCAGTTTCTGTTTGTGGGAAAAATTGGAAACTTTATTGAATTGTGACTGAACCCACAGGGCTACCTACGTACCCCCTCTTAAACGGGAACCAGGTCAAGTGTAGTTCAATCCCATGGTGTAATGAAGGTTGTCTTTTCTGTGTCTTCTTCGTCCATCCAGATTCGATGATAACCCGCGAAGCAATCCACAAAGGATTGGAGTTCATGCTTGGTGCAATTGCCGATCAGAATGTGTATATTTGGTAGTGGGAAATTATCCTTGGGACTTGCTCTGTTTAGATCCCGATAGTTGACACACACCATGACTTTTCCATCTTTCTTTCGAACCAGTACAATGTTGGCTAACCTGGTTGAGTACTCAACTACCCTAAGGACTTTGGCTTTGATCTGCTTGGTGACTTCCTCCTTGGTTTTCAGGCTCATGTCTGGTTTGAACTTTATGAGCTTCTGCCTCACCGGCGGACACATTGGATTTGTAGGTAACTTGTGAGCTACTATGGATGTGCTCATGTCACGACCCGAATTACCCTTCAAACGGTCTCGTGACGGCATCTAGTCTCTACTACTAGGTAAGCCTAAAACTTGCGGAGAAATAAAGCAATATAATTATTGAAATAGAAAAGAAAAAGAAGACACATAACTCAGCCGCTCGACATATACAATTTCACTTCCCAAAACCCGGAATGTCATGACAGTCACAAGCTATGTACTAAATGTAGCTCTATACAATGAAATAGTGGAAAATACATAAGTCCTCTATGCATATACTAGAGTAGAAGGGGACTCGTGGAATTTTGTGGACGCGGCAGAATTACCTCGCGGTATCCTAGCAGCTGTTAGAACGACTCCTAGCCACAATACTGGGTGCTGGTACCTGGATCTGCATATGGAAAACATGCGCAGGAAATGGCGTGAGTACTCCACAATTGGTACGCAGTAAGTGCCAAGACTAACCCCAATCAAGTAGTGACGAGGTCAGGTTAAGGCTCTACTGGATTTTTATAGTAAAATCAGTTTAAAAGTTTCACAGAGAGATATAATAAGCTAAAGCAAAAACAGTAGAAACAGTAAGCTGAAAGAAATAGTGAAAAGGGAGTCCCCGACTCGGCACAACGTATCTCACGGTAACAAATATTCAATCAGTACAGGGGGAAAGCTCCCGGAATGTAGTCTGTAGTCCCAAATAAATATGTGATACAATACAGGGGGAAAGCTCTCGGAATCTCATCTTTAGTCCCAATTTAAATATGTAATGCAGTATAGGGGGAAAGCTCCCGGAATCTCGTCCGTAGTCCCAATTTAAATATGCAAGGCAAATTAATACCGGATACAGTTTATTTGAACAGTTCAGGAAGAATCACAGGCAATTACGGATAAGACTACCTAAACATGGTGCAAATAGTAACAAATAGGAGCAACTCAAGTAAAACAGGTAGACATGCTCATTCCTAAGCTAAACTATACAGTTAGTACGTGAAACAATGAAATATGGATAAAACGATTTATGTCATGAAAGGAAAAGTGGGGTTTTTAGCAAAAATAGCCCGTGTACGCACTCGTCACCTCACGTACACGGCGCACATATAACAAAAACAGTATCAAAACAACCTAAGGGGAAGTCCCCAACACAGAGTTAGGCAAGCCACTTACCTCGACTGCTACTCAACTCAACACCACGCTCTTGCCACGAGTATCCGACTCCGAATGACCCAAATATATTAAATTTTATTGCATAATGTAAATAAACACTTTAAGGAATCAAAATAGCTAATTAGTTCGAAGCTAATACGCGAAATTAGGAAATTTACCCAAAAAGTCCCCCGAGCCCACGTCTCGGAATCGGGTAAAAATTATAAATTTCGGATGCTCATTCACTCATGATTTTAATCATATAAGAATTACTCAAATTGGATGTCAAAATCCCAATCAAAACTCAAGAATTCGGCCTAGGAAGTTTATCCAATTTTTCCCAAAATTTTCCACCAAAATTTCGAATTTAAAGGCTAGATTAAAGAGTATAATCATGGAAATTAGTCTAAACCGGATAAAAATCACTTACCTAAGTTGCCCAGGTGAAAAACTCTCCAAAAATCATACTTCCCGAGCTCTCAAGTTCAAAAATGTGAAAAATAGTTCAAACCCTCGAATTTGGGTCTTTAAATGTTCTACCCAGTTATTTGTTCTATGCGATCGCGGACATACAGTCACGATCGCGAAGAGTAATAAATCCACGCCTAAAATTCCTTCTACACAATCGCAGAGTGTTGCACGTGATTGCGAACCTTATCACCTCAACACTACGCGATCGCGGTTGGCTTCACGCGATCGCGTAGAACAATACTCAAACCTTCTGATGCCTAAGGAATCCTATGCGATCGCGACATTAGCCATGCGAACGCGGAGACTAGACTGCCCAAACACTGCGATCACGAAATAACTTGTGCGATCGCATATAACAATTTCATCCCCGCCTCAGTTTACCCTATGCGATTGCGGATGAACTCACGCGATCGCGATGAACAAAAGACTGCTGTTGTAAAACCAGAAAAACCAGCAATAAGCTTAAGGCTAAATTTGCCCATTTGAGCACCCGAACCACACCCGAGGCCCCCGGGACCTCAACCAAACCTATCAACCAATCCTAATACTTCATTCGAACTTATTCGAGCCTTCAAAACACATCTCATAACATCAAAATCATCATTTAAGCATAGGTTCAAGCCTAAGAACTTATGAAATTTCCAAATTCTACATCCGATGCCGAAACACATCAAAACTCATCCGAATGATCTCAAATTTTACACACGGGTCATAAATGATATCACAGGTCTGCTGTCACTTCCGGAATTCCATTCCGAGCCTGATATCAAAATTTCACCTATCGGCCGAAATCGCCGAAATTCTATCTTTCGCCAATTGAAGCCTAAATCTACTACAGACCTCGAAAACACATTTCGAACACGCCCCTAACCCCAAAATCACCCAATGGAGCTAACGGAGTCAACGGAATACCATTCCGGATCCGTCTTCACATAGTTCTAACTACGACCTGATTTTTAAAGCTAAATTTCACATTTAAGAACTATGTGTCCTAAATCCCTTTGAATTTCACCACTCAACGTTCTGACAAGTTCCAAAAGCAGAAATAGACATGGGAGAAGTAGTTATTAGGGGATCAGGGTGCTTACTCTCAAAACGACCGACTGGGTCGTTACAGCTCAATCCTGTCATATCGTCGTATGACCATGCAAATATATCCTCATACTCTTTCAGGGAACGAGTGTATTCTTCCTTATCTGATGGTGACAAGTGGATGCTTATGCGAATTTCTTTGATGGTTTTAGAATCTCCCAAATTGACTATCTCGATTTCGTCTAAGTTGCTTAGGCTTGTTCTCAAAATTCTCCACTTCTTTGACAATTTCCTCAGGTATCACATCTTCTTCTTCTATTTCTTCCGAGTCACTGTCCTTGTGTTGTGTTGTCTCATTACATGTCGCAGTCATTGGTTCCTCAAGATAAGAAATAGTAATGATGTAGAGAGAAAGATATGAAAGAAAAATAGTAATAATAAAACATCAAGCCATTGATAAATATTAAAATGTCAAACAAAGAAATTTTCCATAACACAAACAATGTTTTTCGAAATGAAATACTGAAAATATTGTTTAAAACAAAATGATCAGGAAGAATTGTTTTCAAAAATAAATGATTCTAGCAACCATGCTACCCCAGGACTCGTCGGGCCCTTGATGGTGTAGCGGTCCAGTTTCGGAGAAATGTTCCCTTCTCCACTGTCTGGATGATAAGGCCTTCTTCATCCTCCTCCTCAACTATCACACTACAACCATATCTTCATCTATTAAGAACAAATTCCTTAGCGCGGCCAAAGCTTTTTCTTCTTCATATCCCCATATTGTATCGGCCTGATGAAAGGATTGGCTCAAATGCGGCACTGGTTTCTCAAGTGGGTAATATGGACCACGTCATGGCGGCGACCAATCATTATATTCCTTCCAGGTATACGGATATCCAAAGTTTGTACCATGACGTTCCAGTTGTATTGGCTTGGTAATGCCTTGGAGTTTCTTCTCAAGTCCTTTGCCTCCTTCAACACCCTGGACTCGGCTTGTGTGCTTCTTGAGCTCTTCTGCCATATCCTCGATGAGCAGGTCCTTCTCAACGGATTCTAGTGTGTATGAAGTTGGTTGAGTGGAGTGGGGTAATGTTTCTACGTATATGGGATTGTTTTGATGGATCTCGGGGGTTTGACTGTAGTGATGATCATTAGTTGAAACTTGCGGATCGAGGATAGGTTGTGGGGTATGTTGAGGAGTATGGAAAGTGGTGGTTTGTGGGTATTGAGTAGGGAGATGTTGTTGTTGAGGAGGGGTTGGTACTGGTAGAGGATTGGGGTTTTGGGGAGGTGTTGCATATTGATGGGGTGCAAGAGGATTTTGCAGACGTTGGTTTGGTGTGTTTTGAGGAGGTACTGGGTTTTGAGTGTTTTGCTGGTTGATGTCTGGGATGTTTAAGGTGAGGGAGAGGTTTTCCAAGTTGCGGACCTGCTCAAGCTCCCTTGTAATTCTAGTATCTTCTGCTCCAACTGTAAGACCAAATCATTCTGTGTCGGGGTACTCCGACCGTCTGAAATCTCAACATTCTCTGCATGTGTGGAATTGTCTTTCCTGACGCCAGTATGCGTGAACCAACCTTGGGGAATGGAAATAATAAAAAAAAAAAAAGAAAAACAAAAAAAGGTAGCCAATTCAGTAATAATTCTAGAAAAGTATTTGCAGTATTTAAACACACATTGCGAAAATGTAAATTCGCGTCCTAATTTGGGAGCCTCGTTGTGCCCGAGGTAGGACTAGCGACAAGTAGATTTGGATAAATTTAATGCCAATAACTGCCTCATTTCATTAACGTAATAAATAAGAAGAATCTGAAACGATAATAAATAAATAAGTCATTAATGGCGTTTTCCCTATTAAATTCGAAAAGTGATTCTAAAACAAATAAACCGAATCTCTTGGTCCCAGAAGGACCCTCTCCAGGCTTGGCTCTCTTGGCTCCGTCGATCAGGTTCCTTAGGTCGCGCATGTCCAGTAGCAGGTATTCCCTTTCTAGATTTAACTTGAATTTTATTTAATAGGATAGAATTTACCAGTGCATCATTATGAGGCCGAGATAAGTCCTCGATGTCTTCTTCGCTGAATGTAAGAATATCCTCAGGTATGTAGGCCCGATTCCATTTTTCCCTTGTGATGGATACTTTTGTTCGTTTGAATATGGGTCCCTGTGGGATGTCGACTCCTCCGATGATCATGTGAATGACGTACTGGGGCTCTTCTGGTTCATTCTTCCTGTTTGCATATTTCTGTCGAAAATGGTTCTTGGCCCGATTGTTGAGGAACTCTCGGAGATGCCCTTCATTGAACAATCAGGCTACCTCCTCTCGAAGCTGTCTGTAGTCCTCAGTCCTATGACCATGAGTACCATGATACTTGCACATCAAGTTGGGGTTCCTTTGAGAAGGATCGAACTGTATGGCCTTGGGCCATCTGGGGTCCCTAATCTTTCCAATGGCAGACACGATATTCGGGGCATCGATGTTGA
Organism: Nicotiana knightiana; assembly: GCA_005239525.1. NCBI lineage: Eukaryota > Viridiplantae > Streptophyta > Magnoliopsida > Solanales > Solanaceae > Nicotiana > Nicotiana knightiana. The sequence goes on from ML400921.1 coordinate 14,303, forward strand.
AGTTGTATTCTGATTATCGGGGTGCCTCCATCAGTCCCGAATGTCTGTCAAACCCAGCCTTGCTCATGATTCCCCGGGAACTAATCGCTCGATCCGCTCTTCGATCATTTCGTGGTATATTACGTTGCGAAGTGTTTCTTTGGTCTTCAATGTACGGCTGATACCTTTCCTTGTTTGGTCTCGGCTCCCTTTCTCCCTTTTTGCATTTCTCGATTCCTTTGCTAGTAGCCTGCTTAGATACACTAAGCCCTAGGGGCTCCCAATTGGTCATCCTCGACCCTGATTTTTGACTGGTACCGGTTGTGCACATCCGCCCAAGTTACGGCGGGATACTCGATCAAGTTTTACTTCAGCTGCCTCGAAGCTATTGAGCTTCGTTCATTCAGTTCCTGGGTGAAGTCTTGTACAGCCATGTCATTGGAGACTGGTGGTAATTCCATTCATTCCAACTGGAAATGGGAGACGAACTCCCTCAACATCTCGTTCTCTCTTTGCTTGATTTTAAATACATCGGACTTCCTCGTTGCAACCTTTATGGCACCAGCATGTGCATTTACAAATGAGTCCGCCAACATGGAAAACGAATCTATTGAGTTTGGGGGCAGGTTATGATACCACATCATGGCCCCATTGTATAAGGTTTCTCCAAATTTCTTCAAAAGGACAGACTCGATTTCCTTTAAATCATTTCCTTTTATACCACAAGTATATGTGGTGATATGCTCGTTGGGATCTGTGGTCCCGTTATATTTTGGGATGTCGGGCATCCGAAACTTCTTCGGAATGGGCTTCGAGGCCGTAATCGGTGGGAATGGTTTCTGCACAAACATTTTTGAATCCAGTCCCTTCAGGACCGGAGGTGCCCCCGGGATCTGGTCGACCCTCGAGTTGTAAGTTTCCACATTCTTATCGTTGTCCTCTATCTTCTTTTCTCCTGACTCAATCCTCTTGGTGAGTTCCTCGAGCGTTTTCATGATGGTGGGGTCAGCTCCCGTGGCGTTGTTACTTGATATTTCTGGGGTTGGCTCAACTTGAGGAGTCGTTTCTAGTCCTGCTCCGCTCAGAGTCTTTTGCTGACTCTGTAACAGAGCGATATCCACTTGTTGTGCTTACAACATCTCGAAAATTGCTTGTAGACTAACTTATCTTTCTTCTCGGGCTTGTGTCCCTTATGCGTCAGGTTGGTCCCCTCCACTTACACTTCCTTCAATATCATTACCCAAATCGACGTGCAAAGTAATTTGTGAACCTACGTCGATAGAGTTTGGTGTTGGTGCTACCCCATGGTTTAGCAGTGGCAAACCGGCCCCTGGAGCTGTTGCACTGTTTTCTCCACGAAAACCGAGACTGTCGTTTCTAGGTGCATTCGCTGAGCTAGACATATTTTAACCTGAAATCAAAGAATCTTTGGACAAGAAAAAGTGTGAAGAATAACGTGTGTTATCGGAAAACTAGCACCAAATTTAATCACTATTATCTTTAGCCCCACGGTGGGTACCAAACTGTTTACCTCGAAAATGGTGTTAACTGTTATACTTGATTTGTGGTTCTAAAAATATGTGACTTATTCCAATAATAGTTATTAATCAAGAAATGATAAGTGTAAGTAAGAAGAATGTGATAACCAAACCAGTTTTGCTAAAAGAGCGAGGGCCTCGAGCTTGATGGTCTCGGGGTCTCGAGGTCAGTTTACTAACAATAAAGTATGAACAATAAATGAAGAATAATAAGCTGAGGAATAATTGAAGAGCACGTTAAACGGTAAAAGGCGAAGTAGAAAGTTCTATTGCTGTGAATTCATTCCTCTTACAAAACGATTGGGGTACCTTTTATATAGGAGGGGGAAATCCTAATATGGTACATTTCTAATTATGACAAAGAATACTATTGGTACAGCTATTGTTGGTTGATTTTCCAATGCACACGCAAGTGTACGTGGTCGACAAGTAATATAGGAATTGAAGTCCAGATATCGTACCCACAGGGACTTGTGATTAACTATCCACTAAACTAAACTCAAACAAATATTTAACTAGAATTAATCTAAAATAGTAAATCAAAAGATTAAATAGACAACTAACTTAAAGATGAATTCAAGGTAAATTGATATTCTAGAGTTATGGGTTGTTAAACAATCACGTTGAGTTTTCGACCTAAATCTTCTAATCAGGTTTATTGATTGACGAGGTTAATATTGCTCGTAGCCTTCTCCCGAAGTACAACTCGCCTATTCAAG
>ML400924.1:18969-37100 GCA_005239525.1 Nicotiana knightiana
CACTTATACAACTAAGGAAACCAGGACTAAATGTTCCTCATAGATGGTCTGAATTGATCAATATGCTACAGAAGTACACGCCTAAACTTAAACATGAGAAAGTGATATGGAAATTACCTGAAGAAGGATGGATTAAGGTGAACTGTGATGGGGCAAGCAGAGGAAATCCAGGTAGAAGTGGCATTGGATTTTGTCTTAGGGATGATAGGGGTGATGTCAAGTATGCAGCAGGAAGAGAAATAGAGGAAGGTTCAAATAATGAAGCAGAGGCCAAGGCCATGGTTGAAGCATTGAGAGTGTGCAAGGTGATGAATTATTTGCAGATCTGTTTTCAAACAGATTCGATGCTATTAAAGAACATAATAGAAGGATTGTGTAAACCTCCTTGGACTATTATAGACCAGATTGAGGAGATAATGAAATTTAAAGAGGAACACAACATCAAGGTTTCACACACATATAGAGAAGGAAATAGACTGGCTGATCATTTAGCAAATTATGCCCTGGATGTAGAAGACATTGAATGCTATGACTATTGGGAGCTAGATGCAATTGGTAGGAGGATAGTAAATGAGGACAAACACCAATGGCCATATCTCAGGATCAAGGTTGCAAGAAACTAAATGAAGGAAAGGGAGGAAGTGAAAGGAAAAGGCTGCCTGGAAGATAGTGGTTATCATAATCAAGAGGAGAGTGTGGTGATCTATTTTGGAGCCTTAGCTTGTCAAGTATCAGATGGATATGAACAAATCAGTAATGAGGAGTTCATGGTTGTCCATTTTTACACTAACTTTATTGTCTGTTTTGCAGGTACAATTTCAATGCTATTGTCCTCTGAATTGCCAGAATTGGGGATAGCAGTGCCTAGCACTCGTTCCACTGGAAGGACAGTCAGGATAGGAAATAACATCGAAGGAAGAAAGAAAAATCACCAGGAAATGATACTATACTTATACCTGTCACTCACTACGACTTCCAAGGGTGGTATTAGCACTAGGTGCTCATTCCCTGGAAGAAGGAAAGGTGACATGTATAAATATGAGGAAGCAAATATGGAAGAAGGATACCTTATGTACTGCACAACAGTCGTGTTAGACTCAAAGCAAACACGGACATACAGTATAACACATAAGGTCCAAAACTGGGATGGTTATAAGGCTAACTATGGAAGATACACAAGCAATGGATACATTGCTCGACAGTGAAGCAAGCAGCTGATAGCCACAAAAGGGATCGAATTCAAACAGTTGATATGCAATGCATATTAACATACTGGATTCTACTTGAAGCAATGAGTATGAACTACACATGGATCGAGCAGCACAGTATGAGTGATTATCAAGGAAACAAAGTTTACACATTATCTTGGATAGTTCTTATACAAATTTTATATAGTAGTGTTCATAGTATTAGTATTTCAGTGTGTAATATCAAGTTTGGGAGGTTCAAGCCCAAAGTTGATAATAGGATCTATGTAATAGGCATAAATTATGGTTTTGCACCTTGCAAGACGACATGATACTTTGTTTTATTTTACTATATATAAATAAAAACTAGCCCTAGGCATTGCCTAGCGGATTGCTTAAAAAAAAAAAAGAATACCAAATCAAATGAAATTTTCAAGAAAACTTTAAAATTTCTATTTTCACAACCAGACGTTCGAATCACATCAAACCAACACTATTTCTCACCAAATTTTACAAACAAGTCAAAAATGTGGTATTGGACCTATACCGGGTTTTGGAACTAAAATACGGACCCGTTATCCAAAAAGTCAAATTTTGGTCAAATGTTTCCAATTTATTAATCCTTTAACTTTCAGATTTCGACAAAGTCCGATATCTCGGGATAAGGACTTCCGATTTTGATTCTGGGCATATGCTCAAGTCTCAAATCACAAAACGGACCCACCGGGACCGTCAAAACATGAATTTGGGTCTGTTTACCAAAAATGTCGATTGAAGTCAACTCAAATAAAGTTTTTAGGCAAAATTTCTTATTTTTATCAGTTTTTAACATAAAAGCTTTCCGAAAAGATGCCAGACTGTGCACGCAAGTTGGGGAAGGCTAAAACACGATTTTTAAGGCTTCAGATCACAAAATTAGGTTTCAAAATACGATATGACCTATCAGGTCATCACAAATATTTGATATTGTTTAGTCAATTGCGGTTAGATACGAGTGGTTTGGAGGCGGATTCTAGAGGAAAAGTTGTGGTTGAGCATTGAGTAGTTTTTGGAGCGAGGTAAGTATTGTATCTAACCTTGACTTGAGAGAATTAGGAACCCTTGGACTATGTGTTATATGAATTTCATGTAAGCAGCGTATATGGAAGGTGATGAGTGCTTATGCGCCGCCGAATTACCTGTTTTCCATGTTTTTCCGCTTTCTTTAATTATCTTTTTCCCTATCTAAATTGTTATATGCTCTAAATGTGTTTCTATGCCTAATTGATACGTGTTAATCAATGTCTTCTCATGTTTATGATATTATATCTTTTTCATTGTTTCATGATCTCTGACTATTTGCTCAAGTTGGTTTATTTGCATCTTCTAGTTGTAAACTTCTAGATTGGTCTCGCTATGTAGAATCTTATATAGATTCTCATGTTGTGCAAAGTTTCCTATTTGGTTCAGTTTGGTATTTATGGATTGTAAAAGCTTCCCGTGATTTGAATTGTGAATTTTACTATGCACATTGAGTACTTAGTATTTATATGGTGGGATCGGGTTGCACGCCGCAACAAGTGAGATAAGGGTGGAATAATATGGTGGAATAAGGGTGAATCTATATTGTATGGTGGGATCGGGTTGCACACCGCAACAGGTGTAATAAGGATGGATTGTTTTGGTGGAATAAGTGTGAATTATGATTCTAATATTGTGATACAAGGGATCGGGTAACGTGCCGCAACAACCTATCTGTTTATATTTTCTTGAGTTGTGTTAGTTTTACGTCATTTTCTTTTGCACTTAAGGATTGATAAATTCTAAACATTGTTGGCTTCTTTCCTGAAGTTGTAGCTATCATTTTCAATTGACTTCTTTATTTCATTTTTTATTTCTTTTTCTGTCTTTATTATATATATTACGTACAGGTTGTAGCGTGAGTGATCCGCCTTAGCTTCGTCACTACCTCGTCAAGGTTAGGCTCGGCACTTATAGAATACATGGGGTCGGTTGTACTCATACTACACTTTGCACTTGTTGTGCAGATTTTAGCATTGGTCTCAGCTGATCAAGAGGCGTAGCAGCTTGGACTGGTTCATTGGAGACTCAAGATAGATCTGTTGGTGTTCACAGACCTTGAAGTCCCCATCTATCTTTCCCTGTTTTTACTGTTTCTTTCGTTCAAACAGTTGTATTTCTTTCGAACTTTACTTGTAGTAAATCCTAGAAGTTCGTGAATTGTGACTCCAGATCCGGATTGCAGTAAATATTATAGCATTTATATTAGTCCGCACTCATTTTTATTTCGTTTTAGCTTATTTGATTTTATTTACTGAATTAAATAAAAATTGGCTTAATGATTCTCTAACGTTGGCTTGCCTAGCAAATGAAATGTTAGGCGTCATCACGATCCTGAAAGCGGTAATTCCGGATCGTGACATAAAGTGAATTCATCAGTTCTGGTCGAAAACTGAAAGCATCCAACATTTAATTACGGAGTAATAAATTATTAAGTTACAGCATTTAGCCTTTACTAAAACACTAATTTTAGCAACCTGTGTATTTGGAAGACTTGTTTGGAAAAGCATTTGAGATATTGCGATAGTTCTAAAATCACATTCCACATTTCCACTTGCACATTTGCTAATTCAAGATTTAGATTCACTAGGTTCTGCTCCTTATATATATATATATATATATATATATATATATATATATATATATATATATATATATATATATATATATATATATATATATATATATAACCCACCCATACACATAGAGAGAGAGAATCCGAGTTAGACGCAGTCGACTGTGTTAAATCGTTTGTCTAAGACGTATAGTTCTGTCATTGCACTTGTAATTTACCTAATGTCTTTTAAGTGCATGCAGGGGTGAAGCTAGAATAACGTATATGCGATCGATTGAATTCAGTAATTTTTGCTTAAATCTGTATTTGTATTAAATATATATAAATAAACAAACTCAGTAACAAAAATGAGCTATGAATTCGATAACAAGTTCAAAATCCATGGAACTTTAGGCTCCTTGAGTGCACAGACATGTTGTCACGACCCAAAATCCATTATAGGTCGCAATGACGTCCAACACGATTGTTAGGCAAGCCAACACTAATCAACTAGTGAGTTCTCATTTATTTCGTTAAACAGCCCCAACATCTACTAAAATTAAATTTAAGGCATTTGATAAATAAAGAATTGCCAAGGCAATTGAAACGGAAATGTCTAAAGGAGATCACAATTATATGATTACAACCCAAAAATCAAGTCTACTAATAAGTGCCAAGGATCTAGTATCAAAAGTGTGTGAGCATCTAGTAGAATATACAAAAAAAAAACTACCATACTGTCTGAAATAAGTAGACAGGTACAAGCAAAAGAAGAACTCTGGTATGATGTTGAACGACTACAGTGGGGCAGCTCACCGTAACTCTCGCTCTGAATCAGGTATGTGCTCTCAGCAGATAATTAGATGCACCTGCATCAAATCCTGTACAATTAAGTACAGAACTGTAGTATGAGTACATAAACAATATGTCCTCAGTAACTATCCATTCTAACCTCGAAGAAGTAGTGACGAGTGGTCGACTTGACACTTAATAGAGCCAATAATGATATAATCTAAGTGTTGCGCTAAGCAGAAATAGCATGAATAATAATGGTTGTTTTAAGAACAGGGAGAAGTAAGATATTTTTTAATAAACGACATGTCAATCTCAGTCATATCATGTAACAACTTACATTTCAAAGTATTTAAGCAGTTTAAATCACGATAAGTTTCAAATAAATAATGTGCGCAAATTATGTCGAGGTCGTACAGCCCGGTCCAATATAATATTAAATTGTGTACTGCCAAAGGGTCGAATGGCACGAACCATAGATGCATCTATTTACTATCGAGGTGCTTGGCCCGATCCACAATAGCAAATATTTTTAAAGAAATACAATATTTCATTTTACAGTCAACTATGCCTATAAATTATTCAAATAGGTGAACTTAGACTTTCACAAGTCCTTTATTAAACTCTAACATGACTCTAATAATCAATTTAGCAGGTAAGGGCGCAATCATTTCAAGTAAAGCATGATATGGGTCCTAAACTAGCCGGACGATAAAATAATAGTAGCTACGTACAGACTCTCGTCACTACGTATGTACGTAGTCCCCCCTCCCCCCCCCCCCCCCCCCNCATACATTTATTTAATTGACCTATTGGGATTAATTCCCTCTTACAAGGTTATAAAGTAGACTTACCTTGTCCCACAACTTACTTCCAAACTAAAGAATTCGCTCAACCCTCAAATCAGAGCCGAACGATCCAAAACTGTTCAAATGGGGGAAAAACTAGTCAATATGTGCTCAAGAGTTCATATTCTAATTATTATACTAATTTTCCAACCCTAAATACAAGGTTCCTAAAATTCATCCCCGGGCCCATGTGCCCGGATTCCAGAAATTTTTGAAGGAAGTTGTTACCCATGACTTAAGGAACATAAATATACGATTATCACTAAGTTTCATGGTAAATTTCGGGGTAAAAATCTCATTCTTGCCAAACCCTAGGTTTTCCTCTAATCACATGATTCTCACTAATCTTTACATGTTAATCTACCCAAAATCTAAGTATTTAATTCACATATAGTAGGAATCACTTACCTCCAAAAGCTTGATGAAAAACCCCTCTCAAGAAGCTCTAAAATCGCCCAACAATGGAGTGAAATGAGCCAAAAAATTTCTAACTCCCGTATTAAATGAAGGCCACTACCTTCAGCGACTTCCGCACCTGCGGTGCGTTGGCCGCATCTTTGGTCTCGCTTCTGCGAACAATTGTCCACTTCTGTGGAAATGGGCTGGACCGGCTGGGACTGCACCTGTGGACAGATGATCACACATGAGGTTCCGCTTCTGCGGAAGAGGGGCTGCATATGCGGAACCCTAGCTCCGCTCCTTGGACCACATCGGTGATGCTTCAATTGAACTTACGGCTGCCCAACCGCAAGTGCAGTCGCACCAGAACTGGTGCACCATCAGCTCTTTTGAGCTTTTAACTCGACTCGCGCGGCGTCCGAATGGCATCCGGGGCCTCCTAGGCCCCGTCCAAACATACCAACAAGTTTGAAATCATAAAACAGATCGCTCAAACCTTCGGAACACTCGAAACAACATTAAATTCAGAATCACACCCCAAAACTAGTTGGATCAAACTTATGAACTTTAAGTTCTTCAATCTACTCCCAACGTGACGAAACATACTTATACTACTCAGAATGATACCAAATTTTGCATGAAAGTATTAAATGACATTATGGAACTATTCCCGAACTCGAAATTCTGTTTGGACCTCGATATCACCAAAACGCGTTTCAAACCAAATTTATAGAACTTCTAAAACTTCAAGAACCAACATTTCACTATTAGGTGCCGAAACGCTCCCGGGTCATCCGAAACCCGTTCCGAGCATACGCCCAAGTTCGAAATCATCATGCAAACCTATTGGAACTGTCAAATCCCGGTTCTGAGGTCATTTACTCAAATTGTTGATCGAAGTCAAACTTGGCCCTTTTGGCCAACCTTAAGGAACCAAGTGTTCCGATTTCACTCCAACTCTCCAATCTCCGAACCAACCATCCTCGCAAGTCATAAATCAGTAAAAGAAGGTACGGGAAGTCTTATTTAGGAAAACGGGGATAGAAAGCAAAATGATCGGTCGGGTCGTTACACATGTGGCACGTAAGTACACATTTTTCATGTGCTTTTTTTCTTCCTATGTGGCCATGCTTGTCATGAAGCTTAATCGTTGTACTTACGATGTTTTGCAAAAAAGATATCTCAACAAGCAGTTGGATGGTTCCAACCTATGTCACCGGTTACCATCTTTGTCTATGTCGTCGCCACAAGAGTTGTAACTTGTAAGCACACAACTGAGTTCCAGTATAATATACTGGACTTCCAGCATAATATATTGGAGTTCCAATAAAATATATCGGTCCAGCATAATATGATGGAAGTTCATCATAGGTGCTCCAATCTCCAGTATATTATTCTTGAACTTTTCGCGTGTTGAAGTTCCAGCATAATATGTTGGAAGCTCATACACATGTGCAACGACCTCCAGTATATTATGATGGAACTTTTCATGTTGCATCAAAATGGCTAATTTTCAATGACTTTGCAAACACTGGCTATTTTTAAATGACCAGTCCGAAAATTGGCTAGCCCGTGCTATTTTTACTCTGATTCTTTGTGTCACTTAGAGCCCGGTTGATCAAGCTGCCAAAAACTGATTATTTTGAAAAGTATTTTGCTCAAAAAATGCTTTTAAAAAATGTACTTTTAGAGAGTTATAGCTTGTGTTTGGCCGATTCATTTGAGAAGTAATTTTTGCAATATTTGATAAGGAAATTGTGTTTGGTCAATCTTTTCAAAAACTACTTTTGAGTGTCAAATTACACAAAAGGATAGTAAATGTTTTGTTTATAATTACAGCTTGTTTGGATGATTGTTATCTGTTGTATTGTATCGTATTGTTACTTTAAATACGATATTTTATTACTTAAATTTTATTGTATTGTATCGTTAAATCCATCGTTATGTAACGACGAAATGTGCCACTTTATGTAGTGATTGATTTGGTGTGGTCGCGTCGTTACCTTGTCTTTTTCTCTCAATCTCAACGACACAATCTATCCAAATGTTGTATCATCAAATGATACAGTACAATACAACACAATACGATACATTATGAAGTGATACGTAACAACCATCCAAACAAACTATTAGATTATTATTATTTAAAAAAGAAAATTAAATTTAAATTTTATTATAAAATTTAGTTATTTTTCTTTTTATTTAATTAGAATATAAAATAAAAAGTAAAAATAAATATTAAAAATTTAATCATTATAAGATATATTTAACCAAAGCAACAATATTACATATTCAGTATTGATTATTATTTATATGATAATTTAAATATATAAAAATATATTAATCCAGTATAAAATAAAATTTTACTTCATTACTCCCATATAAAAAGAAGATATTTATTTATTGTGGAGAGACTATTTCAAAGAAAAATATAAGAAGGAAAAAAATAATAGAAACAACATAAATAAATAAATAAAACAGTAGAATAAAAAAATAACAAAGTTAAATTAATGAAGGGATCATTTGAAAATATAAATTTATAGCAATGAACTTTTGTCTTAAAATAATCAATTATTTGCTTCTGCTTTTTGGAAGAAGCTAAAATTTGTAGCTTCTTCCCAAAAGCAGAAAACTTGCTTCTGTTGTTGCTCAATAGCAATTCTTCATCTTGGCCAAACATATTAAATTTTCAGAAAAATACTTTTTCTGATTAAAAAAATACCTTTACTCTCCCAGAATCTTGGTAGCCTATTTGGCCAAACTTCTGAAATCGATTTATTTTTAAAATGTGGCTTTTGAAAAAGTACTTTGGAGAAAACTAGTTTGTGTTTAGCTAATTAATTTGGAAAACACTTTTGATCAGCAATTTGTGTTTGGCCAATTGTAATAACCCGGCCAGTCGTTTCGAGAGTTATTGCCATGTTTCCCCTATTTTTGCTTTTTTGCACTCTAGAACTATATTATATCTTATCGAGTTGGTTGGTTAGGGTCCGAAGTGTTTTCGGAGTGAATTGAGACACTTAGTCTCTTATTTGGAAGATTAAGTTGGAAAAGCCGACCGGATGTCGACTTGTGTGTAAACGACCTCGGATTTGAATTTTGATGGTTCTGTTATCTCTGTTAGGTGATTTTGGACTGAGAAGTGCATCTCCGAATGTGATTTGGAGGTTCGTAGTAGAAATAGCCTTGAATTAACGAAAGTTGGAATTTTGGTGATTTTGGACGGTAGTGAAAATTTTGATATCAGGGTCGAAATGGATTTACGGAAGTTGGAGTAGATTCGAGGTGTCATTTTTGACTTGTGTGTAAAATTTGAGGTCAATCGGACGTGGTTTGGTAGGTTTCGGCGTCGTTTGTCAAATTTGAAAGTTTAGAAGTTTTTTAGGCTTGAATTCAGGTGTAATTTAGTGTTTTGATGTTTTTTTGAGTGATTCAAAGATTCAACTATGTTCGCATGGGATTATATGACTTGTTGGTAGGTTTGGCTGAGGTCCCGGGGGCCTCGAGGGTGTTTCGGATGCCCATCAGAAGGAAATTTTGGACTTAAGCATGGCTGGTTTTTCTAGTGTTCTGGTGTTTCGCACCTGCATTGGGGAGCCCGCATGTGCGGCCTCGCAGAAGCGAGGAGGAGGTCGCAGGTGCGAGAAGATCTGTGTTGGACTAGAAGCGCAAGTGCAGAGGAAGAAAAGCATCTGCGAGCCCGCATGTGCGAGGCTGAGCCGCAGATGCGGAAGAAGGGGTCATGAGTAAATTCCGCAGAAGATGGGCCGTAGAAGCGACTCTGCAGGTGCGAGACCTGGAGAGCAGGTGTGAACCCAGTGGACTTAAGTGATTTCCGCAGGTGTGGAACTTTGGTCGCAAAAGCAGGCTGGGCACCGCAGGTGCGGTTTTGCTGTGCAGAACCTATAAATAGAACACTTCGAAATTTTTTCCCATTTTGACATTTTGGAACTGGGACTTTAGGGATTTCTTAGGAGAGTTTCGAAGGGAATTCGAAGTTTACACTGAGGTAAGTTCCTTGAGCCTATATATCTTTAGTAATGGTTTTTCCCCACTGATTTTACACCTAATTAGGGAGATTTTGGAGTGAAATTTTGGGGTTTAGGGCTTCGAAATTGGAGAGTAAATTCTGGGGTTTTGGAGGGGCAATTGAGGTTGGATTTTGATAAATTTGGTATGGTTAGACTCGTGAGTGAATGGGCTTTCGGGTTTTTTGACTTTCATCAGGTTTTGAAACGTGGGCTTGGGGGGCCGAGTTTAGCCAATTTCGGATTTTGGGCTAGATTTTAGTAGTTTTCTTGTGGAATTGATCCTTTTTGCCTATATTGATTATATCGTATTGTTTGTGGCTAGATTCGGGGCATTTGGAGGCCGATTCGAGAGGCAAGGGTATTTCGGTCTTGAGGGTATGATACCCCGAGAATTGGTATGATATGAATAATTGGAGTTGACGCACATGCTAGGTGACGGGCGAGTGAACGTGCATCGTGAGAGATTGAGACTTGGTTTGTGTCGTGAGGCTGTAAAGTCGAATAGTCCATTATTATTACCTATTTCTCCTTGTTTTGAGCAATTGATTGTCTTTCATGTTAGAAAACATGCTTAGGACATATAATATCATTGTCGGGACCCCCAGTGGCCGAATACTTGTTGAATTGACTGCTAATTGTTGTTTTGTACTCAGTCACTATCTTACTTGTGTATTATACCTCATCTCTCCTTCATTTCTTGTTGATACTTGTTGTATTCTCTGTTTGGGATGAGTATTGTGATATTTTGTGAACCCGGGAGGCTGGAGAGACTAGTGACTGAGATAGGGCCTGAGTGTCGAGATGTGAGCTATGTGAGGTATATGGATCGGGTTGCACGCTGCAACAAGACTTAGAGATATATATATTTATATATTATGGATCGGGCTGCACGCCGCAGAAATATTGGATCGGGTTGCACGTTGCAGCAATATTAGATCGGGTTGCACGCCACAGTAGTATTGGGTGGGGCTGCACGCCGCAGAAACATAGTGTTTGGGCTGAAGGATCCCTTTGGATTCTGTACACCCCAATAAGCGCAGGTGCCTATTAAGAGTGTGTATAGAAGGCTGAGAGTCGAGAGTATGAGTTGTTGAGATGAGTTGAGTGACTATTTCCTTGAGAGGTTGTACTTTCTTTTATTTATTGTTTCACCTAGTTGTTATCTGTTGTCGTTGTGGAAATTCTGGAAGATTCGTACCTGTTTTACTTAAGCTCGAATTGATTTGATTTAAACTACCGGATTTGAAAGCATGTTCACTCTTTACTGAAAACTTTTGAAATGAAATGTATTTTCATAGCTTGTCACTGCTTCTCAACTCCTTATTTAATTTTGTTACTTGATGAGTTAGTTGTACTCATGCTACACCCTGCAGATCCTAGTTTCCCCAGGTCAGGACCAGATCTTAGTTGTGGATGCACCAGTGGGACCAGCTTAGGCACCACATGTGCCCATCGTGATTCCTTGCCTCAGGAGGCCTTAGCTCAGACTATGACCGTGTGCACCGGCCTTGCTCAGGCGGTCTCTGTTTCGACGGTCGCAGCCACTTCTCAGGCCAAGGGAGGCACTCAGACTCCCGCCGCACGCACACTCGAGCAGGTAGTACAGGGACTCCAGACACCAAGGGGACCACCAGCCCAGCCGGTTGCAGCTGCTCAGGACTATGTGGTTCTCGCTATGCCTGAGGATGATCAGCGTAGATTGGAGAGGTTTGGGAGACTCCAGCCTCCATCTTTCTATGGTGCAGAGGGAGAGAATGCATAGGGTTTCTTGGACAGGTGTCAGAGGATACTCCATACAGCAGGTATTTTGGAGACCAGTAGGGTCTTTTTCACTACCTTTCAGTTATCTAGGGATGCATTCAGTTGGTGGGAGGCTTACGAGAGGCGTAGGCTGGTCAGCGCAGCACCCCTTACCTGGTAGCAGTTCTCCGTTATCTTTCTGGAGAAGTTCTTGCCTTAGTCCCATAGAGAGGAGCTACGCAGACAGTTTGAGCAGCTTCATCAGGGTGACATATCTGTGAAGCAGTATGAGATGAGATACTCGGAGTTGGACCGTCATTCTTTCTGGTTGGTTCCCACAGACAGGGAGAGGATCAGGAGGTTTATAGATGGCCTCACTTATCAGCTGCGATTGCTTATGACCATAGAAAGAGTTTCTGGTGCTACTTTTGATGAGGTTGTCGACATTGCTCGATAGATTGAGATGGTTTACGGTCAGGAGATGGTTGATAGGGAGGCCAAGAGGCCTCGTGGGCAGGGTGGATTTAGCGGTGCTCCTTCTAGGGGTCAGTTCCAGCACGGTAGAAGTCGTCCTTTCATACATGCTCATCCAGCTCGCCCAGTTCACCGTGGTGCATCATCTGGCCATGGTTCTCACAATTATCAGCAGGGTCGTTCATCTCTCGATGCCCTTCCAGCACAGAGTTCTTCTCGTGCTCCATCGGTCAGGATTTGTCTATGTCAATTCATTCTACCAGTTATCCCAGTGCTCGGGGCTCCCTTCATTCCCCAGCACCAGCACCGGGGTGTTGCTATGAGTGTGGGGAGTTTGGTCATATGAGTAGAGAGTGTCCATGTATTGTGGGAGGTCCCGCTTTGCAGAGGAGCCAGTCTATGTCATCAGCACCAGTTCCTCCACCACCACCCCAGCCAACTAGAGGTGGAGCTCAGTCATCTAGGGCTCGCCCAAGAGGGGAAGGCAGATCAGGGGGTGTCCAGGCCCGTTTCGATGCCCTCCCTGACAGACCAGATGCCATTGCTTAAGATGCTGTGATTACCGGTATTGTTTTAGTTTGCCACAGAGATGCCTCTGTATTATTTGACCCTGGTTCCACTTATTCATATGTTTCATATTATTTCGCTCATTTTCTGGATATGTCTCGTGAGTCTTTAGTTTCATATGTTCATGTATCTACTCCTTTGGGCAACACTATTATTGTGGACTGTGTATATCGGTTATGTGTGGTAACTATTTGGGGTCTGGAGAGCAGAGTGAATCTTTTACTGCTCGGTATGATTGATTTTGATGTGATATTGGGTATGGATTGGTTGTCTCCATGTCATATTGTTCTAGATTGTCGCGCTAAGACTGTGACATTGGCGATGCCGGGGTTTCCGAGGGTTGAGTGGAGAGATTCTATAGACTATGTACGTAGTAGAATGATTTTATACTTGAAGGCTCAGTGGATGGTTGAGAAGGGTTGTCTATCCTATTTGGCTTTTGTGAGGGATGTTAGTGCAGAGACTCCTGCCATTGATTCTGTGCCTGTAGTGCATTATTTTCGAATGTGTTTCCAGGAGACCTGTCGGGCATGCCACCTGACAGGGATATTGACTTCGATATTGATTTGGTGTCGGGCACTTAGCCCATTTCTATTCCACCGTATCTTATGGCACCAACAGAGTTGAAGGAGCAGCTTCAGGAACTCCTTGATAAGGGTTTATTCGGCCTAGTGTGTCACCTTTAGGTGCACCGGTTCTATTTGTGAAGAAGAAGGATGGTTCTATGAGGATGTGCATTGATTAGAGGCAATTGAACAAGGTCACAATCAAGAACAAGTATACATTTCCACGTATTGATGATCTATTTGACCAGCTTCAAGAAGAGGGTGTGTTCTCCAAGATTGATTTGAGGTCAATGTATCACCAGCTGAAGATACGGGATTCAGATATTCTTAAGATATCTTTCAGGACCCGATATGGCCATTACGAGTTCCTTGTGATGTCTTTTGGGCTGACCAACACCCCAGCAGCGCTCATGCATTTGATGAACAGTGTGTTTCAGCCTTATTTGGACTCATTCGTTATTGTATTCATTGATGACATCCTGGTGTACTCTCGTAGCTAGGAGGAGCATGCCCAGCATTTGAGGATTGTGTTACAGAGATTGAGGAAGGAGAAGCTTTATGAAAAGTTCTCCAAGTGTGAGTTTTGGCACAGTTCAGTGGCATTCGTGGGGAATGTGGTATCCAGTGAGGGTATTCAGGTGGATCTAAAGAAGATTGAGGCGGTGCAGAGTTGGCCCAGACCATCCTCATCCACGAAGATTTAGAGCTTTCTTGGTTTGGCGGGCTATTACCGTTGTTTTGTGGAGGTTTTCTCATCTATTAAATCACCCTTGAGCAAATTGACCCAAAAGGGTGCTCCATTCAGGTGGTCGAATGAGTGTGAGGAGAGTTTTTAGAAGCTCAAGACGGCTTTGACCACGGCTCCAGTTCTAGTTCTGCCATTAGCTTCTGGTTCTTACACAGTGTATTATATGCCTCGTGGATAGGTATTGGATGTGTTCTGATGCAGGAGGGTAGAGTGATTGCTTATTCTTCACGCCAGTTGAAGACCCATGAGAAGAAATATCATGTCCTATAATTTTGAGTTAGCAACTATTATTAATGCCTTGAAGATTTGGCGGCACTATTTGTATGGGATTTATTGTGAGATCTACACTGATCATTGGAGTTTGCATTATCTGTTCAAGCAGAAGGATCTTAACTTGCGTCAACGGAGGTGGTTGGAGCTTCTTAAGGACTATGATATCACTATTTTGTACCATCCCGGGAAGGCTAATGTGGCGGTCGATGCCTTGAGTCGCGGGGCGGAGAGTTTAGGGAGTTTAGCATATCTTCTAGCAGCAGAGAGACCCTTGGCATTGGATTATCATGCCTTAGCTGGGAAGCCTGCCAGATTTGATATTTTGTAGCTGAGTCGAGTATTGGCTTATGTGGTCTCTAGGTCTTCTCTTTAGGATCGTATCAGGGAGCGTCAGTTTGATGACCCCCATCTGTTTATCCTTCAGGACAGGGTTTGGCAAGGTGATGCTAGAGATGTGACCATTGGTGATGACAGGGTGTTGAGGATGCAGGGCTAGATATGTGTGCCCAATGTAGATAGGCTACGGGATTTGATTCTTGAAGAGGCCCACAGCTCGCAGTATTCTATCCATCTGGGTACCGCGAAGATGTACCAGGATTTGAGGTAGCACTATTAGTGGAGGAGGATGAAGACGGATATAGTTGGGTTTATGGCTCGGTATCTCAACTGTCAGCAGGTTAAGTATAAGCATCTGATACCGGGTGACTTTCTATAGAGGTTAGAGATCCCAGAGTGGAAGTGGGAGCGGATCACCATGGATTTCGTAGTTGGGCTCCCACAGACTTCGAGGAAGTTCGATATTATTTGGGTGATCGTGGATCAGCTGACCAAGTCCGCGCACTTCATTCTAGTTGGTATTACTTACTCTTCAAAGTGGTTGGCTGAGATTTACATCCGAGAGATTATTCGCCTTCATGGTGTCCCAGTTTCCATCATTTCAGATAGAGGCACATAGTTTACATCGCAGTTTTAGAGGGCCGTGCAGCGAGAGTTGGGTACTCAGGTTGAGTTGAGCACATCATTTCACCCTCAAACGGACGGAAAGTTCTAGTGCACTATCCAGATATTGGAGGACATGTTATGCGCTTGTGTCATTGATTTTGAGGGTTCATGCCACAAGTTTCTGCCACTCGCAGAGTTTGCATATAACAACATTTATCAATCGAGCATTCAGATGGCTCCGTACGAGGCTTTATGTGGGAGGCGGTATAGATCTCCGGTGGGATGGTTTGATCCGGGTGAGGCTAGGGTCTTAGGTACAAGCTTGGTCCAGGATGCATCAGACAAGGTGAAATTGATTCAAGAGCGGCTTCGCACGACGCAGTCTAGGCAGAAGAGCTATGCTGACAGGAAGGTCTATGATGTGTCTTTCATGGTCGGGGAGAAGGTTCTGCTGAAGGTATCACCCATGAAGGGTGTTATGAGATTTTGGGAAGAGGGGCAAGTTGAGCCCCCGGTTCATCGGGTCTTTTGAGGTACTTCAGAGGATAGGGAAGGTGGCTTACAAGCTTGCCTTTCCACCTAGCTTGTCGAGTGTGCATCCAGTATTTCATGTTTCTATGCTCCAAAAGTATATCGGTGATCCGTCCCATGTTTTGGATTTCAGCACGGTTCTGTTGGATGGTGATATGACTTATAATGTGGAGTCGGTGGCCATTTTGGAGCGGCAGGTTCAGAAGTTGAGGTCAAAGGATATAGCTTTAGTGAAGGTGCAGTGGAGAGGCCATCCTGTGGAGGAGGCCACTTGGGATACTGATCGAGAGATGCAGAGCATATATCCACACCTATTTGAGACTCCAGGTATGCTTCTAGACTCGTTCCAGGATGAACGTTTGTTTAAGAGGGGGAGGATGTAACGACCCGACCAGTCATTTTGAGAGTTATAGCCTCGTTTCCCCCATTTCTGCTTCTTTTGTGCTTTACAACTATATTATGTCTTACCGGGTTGGTTGGTTAGAGTCCGGAGTGAATTGAGACACTTAGTCTCTTAATTGGAACCTTAAGTTGGAAAAGTCGACCGAATGTTGACTTCTGTGTAAGAGACCTCAGATTTGTATTTTGATGGTTTCGTTAGCTCCATTAGGTGATTTTGGACTTAGGAGCGCGTCCAGAATGTGATTTGAAGGTCTGCAGTAGAATTAGGCTTGAATTGGCGAAAGTTAGAATTTTAACGATTTTGGACGGCAGTGGAAATTTTGATATCAGAGTTGGAATGAATTTCTGAAAGTTAGAGTAGGTTCGTGGTGTCATTTTTTACTTGTGTGTAAAATTTGAGGTCAGCCGGACGTGGTTTGGTAGGTTTCGGCGTCGTTTGTGGAATTCGAAAGTTTAGAAGTTCTTTAGGCTTGAATCCGGGTGTAATTTGGTGTTTTGATGTTGTTTTGAGTGATTCGAAGTTTAGACTAAGTTTGCGAGGGGTTATGACTTGTTGGTAGGTTTAGTTGATGTCTCGAGGGCCTCGGGGGTGTTTCGAATGCCCATCGGAAGAAAATTTTGGACTTAAGCATAGTTGGTTTTTCTGGTGTTCTGGTGTTTCTCACCTGCGGTGGGGAGCCCACAGGTGCGGCCCTGCAGAAGCAAGGAGGAGATCGCAGGTCCGAGAAGAGCTGGGTTAGACTAGAAGCGCAAGTGCGGAGGAAGGAACGTATCTGCGAGCCCGCAAGTGCGAGGTTGAGCCGCAGATGCGGAAGAAAGGGTCATGGGTAAATTCCATAGAAGCGGAAGATGGACCACAGAAGCGACTTTGCAGGTGCGAGACCTGGAGCACAGGTGCAAGACCAGTGAACTTAAGTGATTTCTGAAGGTGCGGAACTTTGGTCGCAGAAGTGGGCTGGGAACCGCAGGTGCGATTTTGCTGGGCAAAACCTATAAATAGAACATTTCGAGATTTTTCCCCATTTTCACATTTTGGAGGGATTTTTGAGGAGATTTTAGAAGGGAATTCAAAGTTTTCAGCGAGGTAAGTTCCTTGAGTCTATTTATATTTAGTAATGGTGTTTCCCCACTGATTTTACACCTAATTAGGGAAATTTTGGAGTGAAATTTGGGGGTTTAGAGCTTCGGAATTAGAGAGTAAATTTTGGGGTTTTGGAGGGGCAATTGAGGTCGGATTTTGATAAATTTGGTATGGCTATACTCTTGAGTGAATGTTCTTCAGGTTTTGTGACTTTCGTCGGGTTTCGAGACGTGGGCCGGGGGGGGCGGGTTGAGCCGATTTCAGATTTTGGGCTAGATTTTAGTAGTTTTTTGTGGAATTGATCCTTTTTGCCAATATTGATTATCTCGTACTGTTTGTGGCTAGATTCGGGGCATTTGGAGGCCGATTCGAGGGGCAAGGGCATTTCGGAGTAGGATTTCTTCGTTGTTAAGGTAAGTAACAATTTTAAATCTGGTCTTGGGGGTACGAAACCCCGAGAATTGGTACGATGTGAATAATTGGAGGTGAAGTACATGCTAGGTGACGGGCGTGTGACTGTGCACCGTGAGGGATTGAGACTTGGTCCGTCCTGTGAAGCTGTAAACTCGAATAGTCCATTATTGTTACCTGTTTCTCCTTGTTTTGAGTAATTGACTACCTTTCATGTTAGAAACCATGCTCAGGGCATATGATATCATTGTTAGGACCCGCAGTGGTCAAATACCTATTGAATTTACTGCTAATTGTTGTCGTGTGCTCAGTCACCGTCTTACTTGTATATTATACCTCAGCTCTCCCTTATTTTTTTGTTGATACTTGTTGTATTCTCTGTTTGGGCTAATTATTGTGATATTCTGTGAGCCCGAGAGGCTGGAGAGGAAAGTGACTGAGATAGGGCCTGGGTGCCGAGTTGTGAGCTATGTGAGGTATATGGATCGGGTTGCACGCCGCAACAAGCCTTTATATATATATATA
>MDKJ01205005.1:0-10919 GCA_005239525.1 Nicotiana knightiana
CCCCTCCCCCCTATTTCTTTAGCTTTCATTGTAATATAAAGACTGGACTGTACATTTAATTTCTGTTTTTATTCATGTTCCTGAAATTTCGAGGTAATATTTTTGTTTTGTTCTGCCCTGATATTAGACAAAAGAAAAATAGGTATAAAGAATCCCATTTTGGATTTATTTTTCTTTAAAAATGGTTATCTCAAATTCAGTGGAGTTTTCACACAAATCAGTAGGTTATTTTTCAGTTCACCTTGTGTCTTCTAAATTTGCAAAAATCAGGGTATACATGTGCGTGAACTCTAAAACTTTAGATACATGAGATTAGTTCGTTAAGAATTCCTAGGGATTACTGGTTCCAAATTTAGTAAAATCGCATAGGGCAGAGTCTGCGTTAGAAATCGTTAAAATTCTGGAAAGAATAGAGTGATTCCAGCTTGTCCATAAGTATCAGACTCAGCAAATAACGCATTTAGATATCTGAGTTTCATATATATATATATATATGTCTGAACGAACGAAGGATATTCTGATTCCCACGTTTGCCATCATGGGCTACAAACAGATTCTGTTCAGAACTAGCAGTTCTATCACACGGAGAACTGATTTAGGATGGCCTGGCGTGATAAAACGAGGCTAGATGAGGCCATAGCCTATAAGATGTTCTTTTTGAACAACGAATATCGTTTAGGAGATCTTCTAGGTAGAATGGATCCCTTTAGTTCGAAATTTTGATAGAAAAAATCAAATATTATACCGAAGCCACCTAACCAACATTCGGGAGCGACAACTCATGTCCCCGTCTTTAACTTCAAAATTATGATAGAAATCACATGTTGTAATTACGGGTGCATTTCATGTGGCGTAATTATAATGTGTTTAAAACAACAAGTGCACACCATCGTGACTTGTCCCAAGGTAAATCCATAAATATAAAAAATTATTTACACACCCCATAAGCTAAAAATACCTCTTTTAGATAAAAAAACCCCAAAACCTAGAGAACAATCGAATATCGCCTCAAATAGGCATATTTAATCGTCGTGACCATAGTTATATAATCTACACTCGGGTGTGGCAACTCATGTCCCCGACTCTAACTCAAAACGTTAATTAAATAAGCATGTTGTAAATCGCGGGTACATTTCATGTGGCGCGGTTTGCAACGTGTCCAAAAATAACAAGTGCACGTCAATCGGGACTTGTATTAAAATAATTCCATAAATATTAAAAAGCGGATAAAAGTAAGAAAGATAAAAGCACAATAGGTTTAAAACATGTAAATAATTAGATAATTAGGCCAAATATTAATAGTTAAGCGACCGTGCTAAAACCACGGAACTCGGGAATGCCTAACACCTTCTCCCGGGTTAACATAATTCCTTACTCGGATCTCTGGCCGCAGACAAATCAAAACAGAGTCAAAATCTCCTCGGTTTGGGATTTCAATAAATAAATGGTGTCCCGGAACACCGTCAAAAATCCGGATGGCGACTCTGAAACTAATAAATAAATCCCAAATCCGCATAATGTCACTTAAATTGGAAAAACTCCCGTATCCAACCTTGTGTCGGAAAAAGGAGGTGTGACAGATGGGACCGCACCCGCGGTCTCGCATTTGCAAGAAAAACCTCGCACCTGCGGAATTGGGCTGGGGGGTCTGGGATCGCGCCTGTGAAAGGGGAGACCGCACTTGCGGTCTCGCTCCTGCGATCTCGCTCCTGCGAGAAATGCGATGCACCTGCGATCTCGCTCCTGCGATGCCTGGGACCGCACTTGCGCTCTCGCACCTGCGATGCTGGGCAACCGCACCTGCGGTCACACCAGAGCAGGTGCACCGGCAGGTGAGTTTGCTGGTTTTTAGCCCCGTTAGGTGCCCGAAAGGCACCTGGGCCCACCCGAGCCCTAATCCAAATATACCAACGAGTCCCAAATCATAATACGGACTCGCTCGAACCTTCGGGACACTCAAAACAACGCTAAAACTCGAAATCACACCCCCAAACCTCAGTATCCATGAATTCTATCAAATTTCATAAAAACATCAAATTTTCCATTTTAAGCCCGGAACACGTCAAACGAAATCCGATTTCAACCAAACTTTACAGGAAGTGCTTAAACGATGTATAAGACCTGTACCGGGCGCCAGAACCAAAATATGGGCCCGATACCATTACTTTCAAATCAGATTTCATTTTCAATTTCCTTAAATATCTTCAGAAAACAATTTTACTCAAAAATTCATTTCTTGGGCTTGCGACCTCGGAATTCGATTCCGGGCATACGCCTAAGTCCCATATTTTCCTACGGACCCTCCGGGACCGTCAAATCATGGGTTCGGATCCGTTTACCCAAAAAGTTGACCAAAGTCAAATTTATTCATTTTAATATCAAATCTTAGCATATTTCACAGAATCTCATATATAAGCTGTCCGGCTACGCGCCCGAACTGTGCATGCAAATCGAGGCCAATACAAATGAGGTTTTCAAGGCCTCGGAAGTACGAGATGGCTAATAAAATAGGTGATGACCCTTTGGGTCGTCACACAACCTCAACCTGCAAATGGGCCCAACCTGGTTTGATGTTGAATTCCAAGTGTTGGACATATCTGCCACCTATAATCTATTGTTTGGACGACCATGGATACATGCCGCTGGGGTCATGCCTTCCACTCTGCATCAGGCAATGAGGTTTGAATGGAATCATCAAGAAGTGATTATCCATGGGGATAGAAGCAATTCTATCTACACCAATCAGACCGTTCCAGTAATTGAGAATAGAAACAAGCTGGGTGAGAGACGTACCATCGCATTGAGCGGGTCAAAGCAATTGAAAAGGAAAAATGGTGGAGCAACAAGATAGAAATAATATTACTATGGACATGGTATGAACCTGGCAAGGGTCTCGGCAAAAACCTCCAAGGGATCACCAAGCCAGTACAACGAAAACGTCATGGTACAACTTTTGGGCTCAGATATGAGTATGCTTGGAAAGAGTACCAAGATTGTTCACCGCCATGGCGTGGTCCTTATTATCCACTGGAACAACCGGTACCATCTCTACAACAAACATTCCAACAAGCAGATGTGATGTGAGGATTTGAGGAAGATGAAGTCTTAGTCGGCATGAGGAAGTTATTTCTAGATGAAGAAGATATGGATTGCGGTGCTATAGTTGAGGATGAGGTGGTGGAGGAGGAAGACCCCATCATTCAGACTGTGGAAAGAGGAACCATTCTCAAGAACTGGACTGCTGCACCATCCCAGGCCCGCCGAGTTCCTGGTAGCTTGGCAGATTAACATTAATTATTTTTAAGTATTTGAGAAATTTTAGTATTTTATTTTGAAATAATTTCTCAAGTCATCGAACCGCACTTGTTAACGTTTTAATGATTTCAATTAATGCATTGCTATCTTTCGTATTTACTATTATTCTCTACATCTTCTCTCTTTACAACATTATTATTACCTATCCCGATGAACCTGTGATTGTGACATATAATGAGACAACACAACGTAAGGATAGTGATTCAGAGGACCTGAAGATGATACGATACCTGAGGAAATTGTCAGATAAGTGGAAAATTTTGAAAACAAGCCAAAGTCCAATTTAGGCAAAATTGAGGCAGTTAATTTAGGGGATGCAAAACTGGTTAAGGAAACACGCATAAGCATTCATCTATCACGGTCAGATAAATAAGAGTACATTAGATCCTAAAATAATATCAAGATATCTTTGTATGGTCCTACGACGACATGATGGGTTTGAGCACATCCATAGTCGCTCACAAGCTACCCACTAATCCTACATGTCCACCGGTGAAACGAAAACTCAGAAAGTTCAAGCCAGAAATGAGTTTGAAGATAAAAGAGGAGATCACCAAGCAGATCAAAGCCAAGGTTCTTAGAGTGGTCGAGTACCTGAATTGGTTGGCCAACATTGTGCCAGTTCCGAAGAAAGATAGGAAGGTCAGAGTATGTGTTGACTACCAAGATCTAAATAGAGCAAGTCCCAAAGATGACTTCCCATTGCCCAATATACACATATTGATCGACAATTGTGCCAAACATGAACTCCAATCCTTTGTGGATTGCTTCGCGGGGTACCATCAGATCTGGATGGATGAGGAGGATGCTGAAAAGACAGCCTTCATCACGCCGTGGGGAATATATTGTTATAAAATGATGCCATTTGGTCTGTAGAATGCATGAGCCACCTACATGAGAGCTATGACAACTATTTTCCACGACATTATACACAAAGAGATAAAAGTGTAAGTGGATGACGTTATCATCAAATCCAAGAAGAGCACGTATCACATAGCAGATTTGAGAAAAAATTTCGATCAGCTTCGAAGGTATAATCTGAAACTGAATCCTACAAAGTGTGCTTTCGGAGTCCCCGCCGAAAAATTATTAGGATTCTTCGTCAGTCGCAGAGGGATAAAGTTGGACCCATCAAAAGTCAAAGCAATCCAAGACTTTCCACCGCCGAAGAATAAGAAAGATGTGATGGGATTTTTAGGGTGTCTTAATTACATCAGTCGCTTCATAGCACAATCAACAGTGATATGTGAGATGATCTTCAAAATGCTGAGGAAAGATACTGCAACAAGTTGGACTGAAGAATGCCAGAAAGCCTTCGACAAAATCAGGGAGTATCTATCTAAACCGCCCGTTCTAGTCCCACCAAAACTAGGAAGACCATTGTTGCTGTATTTGTATATGCTGGATGGAGCCTTCGATTACGTTTTGGGACAACATGACGAAACTGGGAGAAAGGAACATGCAATATATTATTTGAGCAAGAAATTTACACCCTACGAAGCCCGGTACTCTTTGCTGGAACGCACCTGCTGTGCTTTGACATGGATAGCTCAGAAGTTGAGACATTATTTCTGTGCATACACCACATACCTCATATCAAGGATGGATCCACTAAAATATATCTTTTAAAAGCCCATGCCTACGTGTAAGTTAGCAAAATGGAAAATATTGCTGAGTGGCTTCGGCATCATCTATGTAACTCAGAAGACGGTGAAAGGAAAAGCATTGGCGGATCATCTGGCCGAAAATACCGTAGACGGAGAACACGAACCATTGAAAACGTATTTTCCCGATGAACATGTGTCGTTCGTGGGAGAAGATATCACTGAGGCATATGTTGGGTGGAGAATGTTCTTCGATGGAGCAACAAAATTCAAAGGAGTAGGAATTGGAGTTGTCTTGGTATTAGAAACCGGCCAACATTATCTGGTATCCGCAAAACTCAGGTTTCCATGTACCAACAATATGGCAGAATATGAGGCTTGCATCTTAGGGCTCAGGTTGTCCATTGACATGAATGTTCAGGAGTTTCTGGTAATTTGAGATTTCGATCTGTAGGTGCATAAGGTTTTAGGAGAATGGGCTACAAAGAACACCAAAATATTTCCATATTTACACTGTGTACAATAGCTGATCAAAAGGTTCACGAAGATAGAATTCAAACATGTTGTGAGGGTTTAGAACTAGTTCGCAGATGCATTAGCCACTTTGTCTTACATGATACAACATCCAGACAAGAATTTCATCGATCCTATCCCAATAGGAATTCATAAGCAGCCAACTTATTTTACTCATTTTGAAGAAGAGAGCGATGGAAACCCGTGGTTCTATGACATCAAGGAATATTTGGCAAAGGGAGAATATCCAGAGCACGCCACCCATACTCAGAAGTGCACACTTCGAAAATTAGCCAACCACTTCTTTCAAAGCAGAGGTATTATGTATAGAAGGACTCCAGACCTGGGATTATTATGATGTGTCGACGCCAAGGAAACATCTAGATTGCTCGAGGAAATACATGCCGGAACCTGTGGACCACACATAAATGAGTTCACTTTGTCCAAAAAAATACTAAGAGTGGGATATTTCTGGATGACTATGGAAACAGACTGCATCAAGTATGTTCAGAAGTGCCACCAATGCCAGATACATGCTGACATGATACAAGTACCACCCAATGAACTCAATGCAACAAGTTCACCTTGGCCATTCTCGGCTTGGGGTATGGATGTCATCGGCCCGATCGAGCCTTCCGCTTCGAATGGACATAGATTCATCCTAGTGGCCATAGACTACTTCACAAAATGGGTTGAAGCCGCATCTTACAAAGTTGTAACTAAGAAGATTGTAGTAGATTTTGTCCGGGACCGCATTGTTTGTCAGTTTGGAATACCATAGTCAATCATCACCGACAACGCCGCCAATCTCTTACGATTGCACGCCATTATTCAAAGGCGTCATAGTCCAGAGGCACCGTCCTCATGGCCCGAGGACACTATCTCATGGCCTGCGAATCTCTTGTCATACGCTTCATGGCCCAGGACGTCATGGTCTAAGGACATCATCCTCCTCGTCCAAAGACAATCTTCATGGTCCAAAGGGAATTTGCACCTTGTTTAAATTTTTGCAATAACTAATATATATTTGCATGCACCATGTTTTAAGTTTTTGTAGGTAAATCGGAAGTAACTGTTCTGCAAACAGGAGCGATCTTTGCTCCGATTTTCGACCACAACGTTCCCATCTTTTGACTGCTTCAAACGTAACTGACGATCATTAATTGCCTACCTTTTACTCTATGGACGTTCAGACATCTGCCTCATGATATACCCATAATGTTCACTTCACGTTCATGATTCCGCTCACGACACTGTCTACCTAAAGAACCTTTTCGAAACATACGACCATTCTCATAACAACTCCATCGGTTTCGCTCGCCGTTGGATCCAGAACTACACATGGCCTGATTCCCGTAACACCATGGATATGTAGGCAACTCAGGAACTAGGGTTCGGCCCCATTTTTCAAATCACATCATTCCCCATTCAATTCATCCAAAATTGGTCATCATTTCTTTACCCGACAACTCTTTCATCATTCCAAGATAAAGAGGGGCAGCTGTTGATACCCAATTTTTTCCTCACATTTCCTAAATAGTATATATATTTTCCAAAATATAATTTTGCATCATTATTTAGTTTACAAAATCTATACAAGCATTTTTATAATTTTTCATACTTTTTAGGGCTTCAAAATTGACTTTCTTGCATTTAAATTACTTGAATATTTATTAGGTACTCCTTAAAATGATTTTGTGACAACTTAATCACCTAATTATTATTTGCATCCATAATAGATGTTTCAAATATTTTTACTTCATTTTATATAATTACATTAGTATTTTTAGGCTATTTACACAATCTTGCAATAATGGCCTATATTTTATAATTTATTACATTTGGCATTTTATTCAAGGTCAAAATAATATTTTATATTTTTATAATCCTCTAATATTATTTTAAAGTAATAATTCACATAAATAGCATTTTATGTTTTATTTAACTATTTATATTAAATTATTTTTCCCTTAATCTCTCATTTTTAAAAAAATGGCCCAATTTTAGGCTAATTATCGGACCAATTTTGCCCCAAATACTTAGCCCGCTCACTCTCTCCAGCATCCCAATCCAAACGTCCCCTTAATCTCAACCCAGACGAAACCCGTTTCCAAAACGCGACCCAACTCTTTTTAAATCTCAAACGTTGATAAAAAACGATCAACGACTCACAAAAACCCCATTCCCTTTTCTTATATCCCTGCATCCTAACTCTAATCCCCATTTCCTAAAGACATCCGCCTCTATTCTCTCCTCCCTCCTTCAAAAACCCTAGCCGCCTCCCCCAATATTCTCCAAATCCGAGCAAATCATGGATTCTTTCAGTGATTTATTTACCTTTTACGCGTTACCTTGTTGTTACTTACAAGAATATGGTGTTTCTTAGTACTTGCCTAAACTTGGAAAGTACCATCTCTAAGATTCGGGCCCGTTCAACTTCAATCGCTAAGATCTGGACAATATCTCGTCCATATACACGGAAGAACAGTTGATTTTTCATATTAGTAGAATGATTTTCAAAAATTGAACCCTGATTAGGGTTTGAATTTCGATTTCTTTCCTTTACTGGTTGCTTTATTGATTGCATGTATATTTTTATTTTCCTTGTTTATGTTTGATTGGCTTCTTTCCTTATTTACTCGTCTGATTTAACTACTATATAAACCCCTCCCCTAAATCCCCTTTGACGGACCTTAATCACTGTTATTCTCTCACTCCCTCTTATTCTACTATTCTGAAATTTGAGACCTTGGCCGACTGAAAGCCAAAGCCATCGGAATTCTACTATGCAACCTCTCTCAGTGTGAGCACTACCCTGGGTTCATTTGAAGCCCTTGGGAACTCTGACGCACTGAGAAATTTGGGGTGTTTGCTGTTCTCTCTATGTTACTGATAAGAAAGCTGTTCGCTCTTGATCTCTGCCTTATTAGCTCGTTAATTCTGCAAATTGGTGAGTAATAAGACTCTTGCGATTTTATTCTCTTTTATTTGTATTCTTGTCATTCAGGCCTTTGTGAACAATATGATGTTGTTTTCTTCTGTTCATATTCATATTTGTTCTCATTATCCTATGCCTTTTTTTTATATATCTGAACTTACGTGGGATTCTGAATTTTGGTGCATGTCCAGTTCAAATGTGTAGCTTGAATTATTTCTTTAGGAATGTGTGCTATTTTGAATCCCTATTGTTTGAGTCCTTTCATATGTATTGCCTTGATCCCTTGTACTAAAACTATTAGGAGATCATCTCCTGCCCAGAACTTACTTGATTGAACTCTTTTTCGATAAGTGCCTTATGTATGCTCTACTGTTTCTCTGCCTTATGCTCACATGAACTTTATGTTCCAATTACTATTTCAAAGTTAGTAAAAAATGTAGCTATGTGGTGTTCTTTCTCAATCCTGCACTCTTTAGCATTGCCTAAAGATTTTAGTTGAATTTCAATATACTTAGTTTATTCTATTGTGTATAATTAACTGGCATAATCCTTAGAGTGTGCATGTTCTATTAACCTTAAGTTGATATGATTTCTCTACCATGAGTTCCTCAAATCTTTGGGCTATACTCAGAAGGTTAGGCTGTTTGTTGACTGTCGTAGATCATGCCTACTAGCCTGTTTTCTAAATATATTAGAATTTCTTGTAAAAATTGTTGTTCCCCTTGATTATGACCCTATAGACTATCATGACTAAGAACCTCAGGTCTATAGTCCCTTTTGATTAAGTTTGGACCATGCTTTACTGTGGAATTATTTTTCTGGGAGACTTAGTATGCTTATCTTGGTAATTCTCATGATATGCTTCTTCAGTTCAACTAATATTGCACATGCTATACTCTTTCCTTGTTATGAAATTATTTTTTCATGCCATAGGTTTGAACGACCCTATTAAGGTCATCCTCTATTAATCCTTCAACATTCGTAATTAGATTTCTTGCTTGAAATTGTCTTTAGTTGCTTTTGACCACGTTAGTGTTTAAAACCTCTCTAGAAATAGCCTATTATCTTATGAGGACCAGTTGTCGTCTATAACCAAAATGCAGACATGAATTTGCTTATGTATGTCCTGCCAACATGCCACATGAATTTGCTTATGCTTTATAATCTTGGGAAATAAGTATGTGGACTTTCTACTCTGTTCAATTTGTTCAACACATAGTCTATTGCTTGTGTGACCATGTCCTTCGGTTGGGCTTGGTATTTGGTTCAACGTGATGTTGGGCTTGGCTGTTGGAGCCAGACTTACTAGACTGATCTTATGAGTTGGAATCCAAGTCTACTGGAGCTGTCAAAGGTCTGGAAAATACTGGTTTATCTATACTGGCCCTATCATTGGGCCTATACTGGTCTGTTTATGTAATTATTCAGATTTAATTCTGGGTCTGTAATAATCTTGTAATTGAACAAACAGGATGATTAATAAAAGGGGTAGGTTATTTTAATTCTCGCACAATGGGTAGAAAGCATGCCTATAGGACTTATGTTCTCTACTTGTTATTTTGACTCTTATGTGTTGCACACTAGTAGAAACCATGCCCATAGTAATCACACACTCACTCAACCTGTTTACTATCAAAGCATGAGCTTAAGTACTCTATTTGTTCCCTATATCTACTGCTATGTGTTATTGGACAACAGCCTATAGGATCACTAATGCCCATCAAGAAATCATGTCTTTAGTACCTTAATTGATTAATTAGCTGTTGTTATTGTTATCGTACTGACCTGCCTAGGTAACATGCCTATAGGGATAAAAATGTTATAAAATCAGGTCTGATTGTCAATTGTTAGAGATCTTGCCGATAGGATATTGTCACTCGCTTAAAATTGTTTCCGAGATCAACTTGTTAATATTGGATTCTCAAAAACAATTGTTTCATTGCTTAGCTACGCCACTACTAGAAATCATGTCTATGGAACAATGTCACCTTCCTAAGACGCATATTTATAAAATCAGCGCTAATAGTTCTAAGCTTACAAATAGTTTACTGCCTCCTCGCCTAAGCCATTAAGAGCAATAATGTTGCATATACATTACTGGAATTCAGAATCACTTAGAAACCATGCCTATAGGACTTTAAGTCTAAATTCTGAAACTATGCACTTCCTAAACTGCCTGCGTGCATTTGTGTTTATGTGTGGAGGCAAACTTGGGCCTTTATTTGTATTTACAAAGTCCCTCTTGTTTTGAATGTCGGTTAGTTATACTATTTTGAGTAACCTAAGTAAGTCTAGAACCATCCAATAGAGGTCCAATGCCTCCTGGACCATATGCATGGGACGGGTAGTGCACGCATAGGGTGCGACCTAGAATTGAATTGGAGCGCTTCTAAGTAAACAACTTTAACATAGTAATTGTTATACCCTATTTTAATACGGGTCAAACTAGAGTATAACATATTGGTAATTCTGAAGGTTTAATTGATTATTCTTACATTATTAGTGATATTAGAAGCTTAAATAAATAATTTGGAAGAAAGGAGGGACAA
>ML400934.1:0-14675 GCA_005239525.1 Nicotiana knightiana
AAGTCTCCTACACGGTTAGGGTTCGCCCTAAACCTATAAATAGACTCCCAAAACACAAATAAGAGGGGAATTTCGTGGATCAACAACAAAACAAGAAGAAAATTCAATTGCAGAACAAGAACAGCGATTTCTACATTTAGTAATTCTTATTTTATATTTCTATTATGCAATTTCTTGTAGTTTTGTTTAGTTTAAACATGAGTAGCTAAGTTTTAATCTAGGGTTTTGGTAGAACCCGTTGGGGATGAATTTCGTTTGATATTAATATATTTTGGTTGATTATTCTCTATTTGTTCAACTACGTTCTTATTGTAGTTAATTGAATGGCCATCAATTAGCTGGCGTTAGGGGGGCGTTTACCCCATAAGGCCAGGGCCCCCCTTGCGTTAGGGGCGCGTTAGAGCCCAAACGCCAGGCCCCCCCTGGCGTTAGGGGGGCGCTAGAGCCCAAACGCCAGGGGTCTCAAGTGTTGTCCAATTCCGAGTTTGACGAGTTTAAGTGTTTCCCAAGTGAAATAGAAGTCTCCTACACGGTTAGGGTTCGCCCTAAACCTATAAATAGACTCCTAAAACACAAATAAAGGAGGATTTTCGTGGATTAACAGTAGACAAGAAGAAAATTCCATTGAAGTGCAAGAACACGATTTCTACAATCTAGTATTTCTTACTTTATATTTCAATTATGCAATTGTTTGTAGTTTTGTTTCGTTTAAACATGAGTAGCTAAGTTTTTAATCTAGGGTTTTGGTAGAACCCGTTGGGGATGAATTTCTTTTGATATTAATATATTTTGATTGATTATTCTCTATTTGTTCAACTACGTTCTTATTGTAGTTAATTGAATGGCCATCAATTAGCTGTGCCTATTTAGTATGTATCTACTTGAGAGAGAGTGCATATTTAGGTAATTGTTTGAACAACACCACTCCCAGAGTATAGACGAAAGTCATAACCGAGGGTTTAGAGGTTGGATTAGAGATAGCGATACCTCGGGTGCAATCTAAAGTGAACTGTATTGCGATCTAGCTAGCGTAACTTGAGAGAGTGCGTCTAGTAAATTATCATAATTACTCGAGAGAGATTTATGGTAGATAGAGAGTTCATGATTGATAGAGACGATTAATTAAGCTATAAGAAGTATCGGAGAAAGAATTCGCCAACGGGGGAAACCATAACCTTAGACCTTTAATATTATTGTTTACATTAAATGGTTAGATTAATTACTAGTTGATTATTTTGTTAGTAGAATTAGTTAAACAACACAACTTGATATTCAATAGTCTTAAGAAAATTGATTAAACATCAGTTTAGTATTTAATAAATTCAACCGATACGTTCAATTCCTCGTGGGATTGACTTTGGGCTTAATACCCCAGATTTATATTTGCAACGTCCGTTTAGTCTTTATAGAAGACATAGTTGAGCGTGATCAAATACTATGCCAAGCTTGGACCCTTTTACGTTGGAGGCTCTGTCCGTAAATAAGTTCCAAACTCCTGATGTCGATTTTGACACCATGATTCCCTCTTTAGTTGCTAAAAGTAGTAATCTCGAACTGAAATCGGCCACAAAATCAGCCAAGACTTGTAACTTAATCGCAGTCCTTGGTTTATATTCTATATCAAATTCACTCATTTCATCGGCCTATTTAGCCAACCTACCCGAGAGTTTGGGTTTGTGGAGGATATTTTGCAAGGGAAATATGGTCACTACAGCTATCGGGTGACATTGAAAGTACGACCTCAGCTTCCGAGCGACGATTATGAGAGATAAGGCCAGCTTCTCCATGTGCGGGTAGTGAGTTTTTGCTCTCGTTAAAATTTTACTAATGTAATAAATGGGAGATTGCGTACCTTTGTCCTCACAGACCAAAACTGCACTTACCGCTAGTTACGAGACTGCGAGGTAGACCAACGGTATTTCACCTTCCTTTGGTTTTGCAATTAACGAAGGGCTTGACGAGTACCTTTTCAAATCTCTCAAAACCTAATGGCATTCTGGGGTCCATTCGAAGTTGTTTTTATTTTTGGGCAATGCAAGAAATGGTGGCATTTCTCTGATGACCGGGAAATGAACCTGCTCAAAGTGACCAATCTCCCCGTGAGGCTTTGGAATTCTTTCATGATTGACAGATGGTCTGGGATGTCTTCGATAGCCTTGATATTATCGGGGTTTACCTCAATACCCCTTTGTGATTTCAGAAATCCTAGGAATTATCGGAGCTGACCTTGAACACGTACTTCTCGAGGTCAATCTTCATGTTATGCTTCCTTAGGATGACAAAAGTTTCTTGCAGATGGTTAAGGTGATTAACTGCATTCAAAGACTTAACGAGCATATCGTCTATATAAACTTCCATAGTTTTCCCTATTTTTTTTTTTCAAACATCTTGTTTACGAGCCGCTGATAAGTGACTCCGGCATTCTTCAACCCAAAGGGCATCAAATTATAGAAATATGTGCCGAAATTTGTTATAAACAAAGTTTTTTCCTGATCCTATGGGTTCATCTAATTTGTTTGTACCAGGAATAAGTATCGAGGAAACTCATTAACTCATGCCCGGCTGTCGCATTAATCATTTGATCGATGTTAGGCAGTGGGAACGAGTCGTTCAGGCGCGCCTTATTCAAGTCCTTATAATCTACACTCATGTGAAATTTATTGTTCTTCTTAGGAACTACTACTACATTAGCTAGCCAGTCTGGATACTTTACCTCTCGGATCGAACCGATATCAAGTGAGCCACTTACCTCTTCTTTAACGAATTTATTCCTGGCCTCCGCAATAGGGCGTTTCTTTTGTCTTACCGGAGGGATGTTGGGATCCGAACTCAGCTTGTATACATCCACCTCCGTTTTGGATACATGTCATGTCCGCATGCGACCACGCAAAATGATCGGCATTAAATTTAAGAAATTCAACAAAGCAAGACTTGAGCTCGGAGTGTACTCTTGTCCCCAAGTGGAATTTCCTTTCTAAGAACTTTTCATACAATACAACTTGCTCGAGCTCTTCCGCCGTGGATTTTGTTGCATCCGTCTCTTCTGGTACCTAGAAATACCTTGGCACCAGATAAGATTCTGATGCTTCTACCCCGATCTAACTTCATTCGATTTGGGAAAAGGCGCCAATTCCTGTAGTTTCTATGCCGTGTGCTCCTCCCCTTTGCTACTGGAGACCGAATCGCATTCATCTTTCTTATCGCTGGTTGGTCTCCCTTTATCTATTTAATTCCTTCAAGCATTGGAAATTTCATCAACTGATGATACATTGATGGTACATCTCTTATCTTGTGCAACCATGGTCTTCTTAGAATAATATTATATCCCATATCACCATCTACCACTTCTAAAAGAGACGTTTTCATCACCCTTTCAACGTTCGTGGGCAACAAAATCTCTCCTCGGGTTGTCACGCTCGCGAGGTTGAATCCAGCAAGGTGTTTTGTGGTCAGAATGATGCTTCCCCTGAGTTGAGCTTGCTCTAATGCTCTTCATTGTATGATATTGGCATAAATTCTTGGATCCACTAGAACACGTTTGATTTTAAAGTCTAGCATATTTAAAGAAATTAACAATGCGTCGTTGTGGCAACAATCCGTCTGCGTCCTCCTCCGTGAAAGTGATGTTGTTATCAGCAACTTCCCGGAGTATCTTGCTATGGGTTATTGATACTTTCGTCTTCTTTGTTGCCGAGAAGGTGACCGCGTTGATTTCATTCCCCCCGAAGATCATGTTGGTCATCTGGCGTGGAGGGTCTTCTCCTGCTTTCTAGGGTTCCGAGTTATCCCGGTTGCGACCGTATTTGTTCTTGGCCCGTCACTTAAGAATTCTATGAGATGGCCATTCTTTAACAGTATCGCCACTTCTTCCCGGAGATGTCGGCAATCCCCAGTCCGGTGGCCATTCGTCCTGTCGTATTCACACCACAAGTTGGGATCCCTCTGGCTAGGGTCGAATCTCATCAGTTTCGGGAACTGTGCTTTTTTGATGTTTCTCAAAGCTGACACCAACTCTACTACACTAACTTTGAAATTTTATTCTGATAGCTTGGGGTAGGATGTATCTTGTATACCTAGCGCTTCTTTATCCTACAATGATCAACTGTTCCGACCGCGATTAGTCCTTCTTTTAGTGGTGAACCTGTCTGCTGAATGAAAGCCTCTGTCACGGGCTTCGGTCTGTTCGTTGGGAAAAAACTAGCCCCTCGAAAACCGTTTGTCCGTGTCGATAACGTCTGTTGATTTTTCTCTATTCTTCTCCCTTCCTTTTGCCGACGAAGGGAAGCCAACCGGTCATCTTCGATCCTTATCTTTGCCTCATACTTGTTCTGGACATCTGCCCAAGTCGTTTCTTGAAACTCAATCAAGCTTTCCTTCAGTTTCTGGGAAGCCTCTGAATTTCTAGGATTCAGACCCTTGGTGAATGCTTCAGCCGCCCATTCATCCGGATGACGCGGGAGTAACATCCTCCCCTTTTGGAACCGGGTAATGAACTCTCACAGCAACTCACATTCTCCTTGTGCAATTCTCAATATGCTGGCCTTTCGGGCCTGCACTTTTCTGGCCCCAGCATGAACCTTAATAAAAGAATCTGCGAGCATCTCAAGAGAATCTATGGAATGCTCGAGTAACAGCGAATACCGCATCAAGGCTTCCTTCGTGAGAGTCTCTCCAAATTTCTTCAGCAAAACATATTCAATATCCTGAGGAGCTAAATCATTCCCCTTCACCATTGTTGTATAAGTGGTAATATGTTCTTGAGGTTTGCAATTCCATCATACTTTGGCACGTCGAGCATTTTTAACCGCTTCGAGATTAATTATGGTGTCGCACTTGGTTTGTACAACAACTGAATATACTTCTTTGAGTTCGGACCTTTCAGCACCGGTGGTGCACCACGGATTTGGTCCATTTAGGTGTTCACTTCTCTCAAAGGGATCATTTTCGTTATTGGGCCCGGATTCGCTCCCCCAGCCCCATCGGAACCAACCTTGCCCCTCGGGGTGTTGTGTCGACCCTCTGTATTGTTTGATTTGCGAGAGGACCGGGAGGAACAATATCAAAAACAATAATGAAATAGCACCTAACAATTTTGAAATAGAAATCTCAGTAAAATTTACAATTCCCAAAAATCAGCAGTACAAGTCATAAGCCTTTCTAGGAGTACATTTAGATAATGAATACATCATTGTTCCGGAATAGAAGGAAACAAGGAAAATAAATACAATAGAAGGTTACTTCGGAGCCAACGAACACCCGACAAGTGTGCCTTGAAGTCTCCAGCCACATCAAGCATAAGTCTCAGAACCGACTCGATCTGAAGTACCTGGTTTTGCACAAATATTTGCAGAAGCGTAGCATGAATACATCACGGTGGTACCGAGTAAGTATCAGGCCTAACCTCGGTAGAGTAGTGACGAGGCCATGTCAATACACTCACTCAACATCTAAATTTGTAAAGGATATGACATAAAGCTAACAAGAAAGGGATATTAAACAAATGACAATAGCACACAGAAATCATATTACAAACAGTAGTAACGATAAGGGGAACACAAATGGCAATGTGAAATAACCAAATAATTACACAACAACATAGTTGGGATACAAACAAGGGTAAATGTGCTCAAGTAAGGAAAACGATGTCAACTCAACAAATCAAATCGTTCCGAATACATGATCCCAATAATCTCAATTCTCAAAATTCCGTACCATAAATCACATCCTTCAAACCTTTAACACACACGGCACCTTGTGCCCACATCTTTCCATTTCATTTTGCACGATAAAATTCATGTGCTTACATAATATGCGTGACAAATGCTAATTTGTATGTTCAAGAGACATTATGTATATATCCAAAAGTAAAACTACAACTTCTGAACCAAGTAGGAAATCAATGAGCAGAATGAGTTTATTTTGAAAATCATTTGGGTAGTGAAAATAACCTTTCCAAATAAATACAACATCGGATAAGATACTGGATTTATATAGAACTTATTAAATTACAATATAATAACAATTCCTTTTTAAGTAAATTAAAAACCTTAGACGGGTCAAGGAGAATAAGTTGAGAAATCAACTGAAATAAAATATGACAACTACACAAGGCATCATGATATTAATTCTTCTATTTATTTAAAATTCACTATATTACTAATAACTCAGCAAGTCAAGAGGCAATGATTCTACGTAGTAAATTCACCTAGAAAATTAATTTACTAGAATAATAGTATTAGGAAAAAAAAACTTAGGAAATGACGGCAAGGCGCTAAGTCAACGACAATAAATCAATCCTCGGAAAACAGTAAAGGACCGGGAATACAAATTCTCAGAATCTCATACGAGAGAACCGAAAAAAATACAACAAAAAGAGGGAATACAAACACAAACTATGTTGCGGCACGCAACCCGATCCTACCATATAATATCAATATCAAAATTCACTCTTATTCTACCATATCAATTCACCCTTTTTACCTGTTGTGGCATGCAATCCGATCCAACCGTACAACATCAATATCATGTCAATGCACAAAATATGTTGCGGTGCGCAACCCGATCCCACCATATAACATCAATATCAAAATTCACCCTTATCCCACCATATCACCCTTATTTCACCTGTTGCGGCGTGCAACCCGATCTCACCATAAACAAAAATATCACAATATAAATATCCTCCCTTATTTCATCACCTCCATTATTTCCCCTGTTGCGGCGTGCAACCCGATCCCCCTTACAATAATATAAATTACCAACAACAATTCAATAACTCCATTTACAAGAATTTCTACAATCAAGGGTATCAATACACAACAACGAAGGAACCCCATAGAACCCGGAGGAACACAACAAACTTTACAAAAATCCCCGAACAGGTAAGGTACGTGATAACTAAGTATGCAATCACAACAATTTGGACAGGTAGCAGATAAGTACAAGACATAGAAGAAACTCAACAATTAAGTTGTAACAAGACAATAAGGAAGTCAATAACTTCAACGAAGGAATATAAGACCAAAAAACGAGCAAGAAATACAATTAGGTTCTAACAACGTCAGATAAAGCATGTAAGAGTAGACTAACAACGAGATACCACATGTTATGACAATTCAATTAAAGACATGGAAATACACTAAACAATCTAAACCGGTCAAATACCACATATAGACCGTGTACCCACTTGTCACCTTGCGTACACGGCTTTCACATAACAAGATAGCACAATTAACTCAATTCCTAAGGGGTGATTTCCTCCTCCTCCCCCCCCCCCCCCCCCCCNTGATACTCTAAAATGAATTTCTCGGTAAATGAAATCCGGACGGCTCAAATCTAACCAAAATAAATTCAAAGCACAAATAAAACTCATAAGAAACTATTTCGGATCATAAAGACTCAACCATTATCAAAATCTAAAAATGACCCAAAAGTCGACCCCCGGGCCCGTACCTCGAAACCCGATAAATTTTACAAAACCCGAACATCCATTCCAATACGAGTTCAAGCATGCTAAAATTATCAATTTCCGATACCAATTTGTCCCTCAAATCATGATTTTTCATTTTGAAAATTTTCTTCAAAAACCACCATTTTCCTCAACTCTAAACACAAGTTAAATGATAAAAATAAAGATAAAATCGTGAAATATAATAAATTATAGGTGAAGAACACATACCCAATCGATTTGCTTGAAAATACCACAAAGAATCGCTCAAGACCGAGCTCTACAAGTCAAGATATGAAAACAAAAATGGCATAACCCTCGATTTGAAGATCTTATATTCTGCCCAGGTGATTGTGCATCGCGAACGCGGAGGGAGGGTCGCATTCGCAAAGAAGAAAAATGAGGCTGCCTGGACGTGCTTCCCGAAGGCGAAGACACGCTCGCGAATGCGGAGAAGAAAGGTTTGGTGGCTCTCGACTGGCTTACGCAAACTCGAGGAACGGTACGTGGACGCGAAGAAGGGAAACACATTGCTTCACGAACGCGTGTGACTAAACTCAAACGCGATGAAGGGAAGGGAAAAGCTTACGCGTTCGCGGAAAGAGTCATGCGAACGCGAAGAACAAATGTTTCTGCCTCCAAGATTACTCTTCGCGAACGCGAACGCGAAGGAGAAAACAGATTTCAGGTTCAGCATTTCAAAAATAGGAGGAAATGATCCGTAGCCCATCCGGAGAACACCCGAGGCTCTCGAGACCCCGTCTAAACACACAAACAAGTTCTATAACCTAACAAGGACTCGCTCGAGTTCTCAAATCACATTAAACAACGCCGGAAATACAAATCGTGCCAAGAATCGAACTTATGAACTTTTAAATCTTCCAACTTCAAAAACTCGTGCCGAAACCTATCAAATCATCCCGGAATGACGTCGAATTTTGCAGACAAGTCCAAATGACATAACGGAATTGTCCAACTCTTGGATTCGCATTCCGACTCCGATATCACTAAAGTCAACTATTGGTCAAACTTCTCCACCTTCTAAACTTCATTTTCCAACTTCTGCCGAAATGCTTCAATACACCCTACGGACCTCCAAATCCAAATACGGACGCGCGCGTAAGTCCAAAATCACAATACGAAGCTGTTGAAATCATCCAAAATTCATTCCGGAGCCGTTTACACAAAAGTCGAATTCCGGTCAACTCTTACCGCTTAAGCTTCCAAAACTTGAATCCTTCTCTCGATTTGACTCTGAATCATCCAGTAACTGAATTCAACCACGCACGCAAGTCAATACACATAATACGAAGTTGCTCAAGACCTAATACCGCCGGACGGGACTTAAATTCTCAAAACGACCGGCCGGGTCGTTACAACAAATGATCAAAACACGTTAGAAAAAAGGCAAGGATCAACTTAATTACACAGCTGGCTGTCTAGGCCCCACAGTGGGCGCCAAACTGTTTACCCGTAAAATGATATAGTTAAATTTATACGTTGTTTATAGACAAGTGAATTAATTTGATCCTGAAATAGTGAAATAATTAAAGAAATGTGCAATACTTAGCCTGGAAATGAAGATAAAATCACGAAAAATTGTGATTCGGGGCAGAGCTTCCTGGCACAACAGTGATGAAACCAAGGACAAGAAAGTAAAATTGTATAATGTTTTTAATCGATTATAGCGTAAGTTTTCCAGAAAAGTCGTGTCATTTACAATGATAATAGAGCACACTAGTTACAGTTGCACCTAGGGAACAAGGTCCTAGGATCATGCCATTCTTTAATGTCAATTATGAGGACCATTGAAGAAGGTGTAACGGTAAGCATAAATGACAAATTCTCTGTAATGGGCAGCGCACTAAATGCTATGGAATATTCTCCATTAAATGCTACTGAGCGGAGGGTATTTATTACATATTTATGAGTGTCATTCTTTTCGGTGACAAGCGGGACAACTGCTTTCGGTTTTAACTATCTCCGCCTTATATTCCACGTATCCCTCTTTTAGACGGTCACGTAGCATAGTATATTTTACCCTATACTGCGTCATTACGTGTCATTAATGCTGAATTCCAAATACTCTCTTATCCGTTTTTGTCAAAGCCACAATTGCCTCATATAATGTCATTTCGTCAATTCCAGCCAATAAAAGCCATTATATCGTTAATTTTGATGACTGTTTGGTCCCAATCTCTTTTGAAAATTTCCCATCGGTAAATATTTAAGAAGATAAATTTGGACTTACCGCTTTAACTTTTTGGGAATTAATTGAGAAAACCTATTTGACTTTGTAGTACTAAATTAATTTCAATAATATTTACATTCCGACAAACTTTTAGTCACTTTGGATTTTATATAATATTTAGTTGAACTTCAAAATTGTTATAAATAGTATTTTATTTATGATGAATATTTACTTTTAGAGAGAATTTAAAATTTGTTATTTGGTGGCTAACTCACTCTTTTCTTATAAATAGAGGGGTATATTCCATTGTAATTAATCTCAAATCAATAAGAATGTTCTCTCTCCCTAATTTTTTCTGCAATATCTTCTTCTTCTCTTATTGTTTCATAACACGTTATCAGCACGAGACTCTAACCAATTAAGTAGAAGCTTTGGGATTGAGCATAATGATTGTCAATTGTTCTATGAACTTTCTTCATGATTACATTCTGAATTTAAAGTAATTATTTTACCTTATTTTTCTCTCCTAAATTCTTGAAATTCTATAATTTGATTTTAAATACAAGCAAAGACAATAAATTTTGATTATAANTGCACAAAGGTGTATAATTGGGGAAGAAAGTTAGTTTTTCTAACATGAGGGGGAAACAAGATAAACAATTGAGAAAAATTTATGTGAAATGAATCATTATTTGTACATCTAGATTCTTGAATAAGATAATATGAATTTGAAGTTCATAAAAAGATAATTCGTCTGCAATATATTGCAAAGCATGTCATACGCATTTGCTGACCCAAGGAAAGTAATTATATTCTCACTATAAATACTCCTATTAGAATAAGTCTTGGAAAGACAAAGTCTATGGTACGCTTAAAGCGTATAAACAAATTGGTTTCAATAAAATTCTAGATTAAGAAGAGGGGCACAATTCAAATAGAATTGGTATAGATGAGGGATTCTATATCTGTCGAATACAGACACAAAAATATTGGCCAAATGGAAGAGTCACAATTCAAATAGAATTGATTTCATATGAAAGACATGTAGTTTTGGACATGAAGTTCAAACACTTGAAAGTAAGTCAATGGTGTGTACAATCACTTTTATCTATCTTATGTCTAGCATGACATAAAAACTTGATATGCATCTAAACTCCATTCATATAGCTTATATGACTTAACTTATATGACAATCCCTGAAGGATTTCAAATGGCTTAAAGCATATATAATCATAAGTGCAATTTGTGCACATTTGTATCTTGCTATAACGATAAGCATGATAATGTGATAGTGATGATTTTCAAGGTGCAACATATTCATTGGAGTTAATATGGCTGATTTATTCACCAAATCTCTGCCAACGTCAACCTTCAAGAAACTAGTGCACAAGACTGGGATGTGAAGACTCAAGGATGTGAATTGATGCTCTCATCATGGGGAGTTAATACGCATCGTACTCTATTTCCCTTACAAGCTTTTGTCCCACTGAGTTTTCTTTGCAAGGTTTTTAACGAGGCAACCAAAAAGTGTATTGTTAAATATGTGTACTGTTTTTCCTTTTCTATAATGTTTTTCACTGGATTTTATTTTAGTTAAGGTTTTAACGAGGCACATTATCTGTTGAATAGACATTCAAGGGGGAGTGCTATAAATAGTATTTTATTTATGGTGAATGTCTACTTTTAGAGAGATTTTAGGGGTTACTTGGTGAGTAAGTCACTCTTTTCTATAAATAGAGGGGTTCTATTACATTGTAATTAATCTCAAATCAATAAGAATTCTCTCTCCCTAATTTTCTCTGCAAAATCTTCTTCTTTTCTTATTGTTTCATAACAAAAATAATATATTTTAACTTCAAGAATAATGATATTTGAAANATAATAGAGTTGTAAAAATTACAACCACCTGAAGTGGTAAAATTGATATGTCTTGCCATGATCAAATTCATTTATGATTATGGGCACAAGAAGTGAAAACACGTCCCATTAAATTTGCTTCATTCTCATTCCCTTAAAGAGATTATGGTAGCAGTATGTGATAAGTCTGAAAAAAGAAAAATTTATTACCGTGAAGGTATCAATGGATGTGGACGTGGTAATATAAGAAATTATAATCATCATCATTATGGTAATGAGAACATTAAGGATTCTCAAAATAATCTCACTATGTGAAATTAATATTTGTCATCAATTTGACATGAGATTTTGTAAAACATATATAGATGATTATGATCCATTCATAATGTGAATGTGATAACATGTGATTTATGAATATATATTCATTCTTTGAAGAATATGAATGTGCTAGTGGTAATGAATATACCACACTCACTTCTAGAAGGGGGTTTGAAATGAAATAAGAAAATAAATTTTATTATTATGGCATGAATGATCATTAATCACATACCTATTGGGTTTATGCCAAAATATTATGGAAGTGTTATTATTACAGGGCAAAAGTTGCCTATAATAATTTTGACCATGACCATAATGGTATAACTTTCTCCTTGAAAGAGATATTTACCATATGAATATTCATAAATATGTGGTAGTATAAAATTGATTGAAAGCTGTGGAAGAGCCAATTATACTATTTTGGACAAATAAAATTACTTATCGATAAGGTATTGTGACGTAGTAAGTCCCAAAGAAATTTATTTAGTTTCTAAAGTATTCGCGAAAGCGGTTGGTTATATTGAGATTAAAAATAAAGGAAAGATTTAATATCTTCTAGTACTACAACTTGTAGTGGGGTAATATGTATGCGAAAAGTAACCCGCTTTATTATTCAAGAATTGTACTACACAAAAAAAGCCACAATAAAGTAGAAATTTATTGATATAAAAACTCATATCATGATAAACTTGGAGTTTATTGATAATTGCACACGTCATGGTATAAATCTGAAGTTTATCAATATTGATAATTTATTCAGTTGACATAATTGGTTTAGCAATCAATTTATGTATAATGTGCAAAAATAAAAGAGAATTCACATGGGTAAGTATTAAAGAACTAGAAAGTTCTTTACGAATTCTCTTATGTTGTTTGTTCTCACTAATTAATATACCAACTAAAATTGGGATTGAATCTCATGAATGCTGGAAATATCAAAGGTGAATATAGGGTCATTCACCTGCCATGTATACCACATAAGATGCATCTATGAGATGGTTACATGTACGATTATTATTAACCCGCAACATGATAACTTGCTCAATAATTTAATTTAGAGCATATTCCAGATTTCTTATTCAAGATAGTTCATCTTGATAAGTTGGTTTACACCATAGTTGGTTTAGCAAAATAATTTACTGAGTGCCTCCACTTAATAATTAAACTGATGCTTATGAGAACAAAGTTATATATATATATATATATATNTTCATTGGAGTTAATATGGCTGATTTATTCACCAAATCTCTGCCAACGTCAACCTTCAAGAAACTAGTGCACAAGACTGGGATGTGAAGACTCAAGGATGTGAATTGATGCTCTCATCATGGGGAGTTAATACGCATCGTACTCTATTTCCCTTACAAGCTTTTGTCCCACTGAGTTTTCTTTGCAAGGTTTTTAACGAGGCAACCAAAAAGTGTATTGTTAAATATGTGTACTGTTTTTCCTTTTCTATAATGTTTTTCACTGGATTTTATTTTAGTTAAGGTTTTAACGAGGCACATTATCTGTTGAA
Organism: Nicotiana knightiana; assembly: GCA_005239525.1. Taxonomy (NCBI): domain Eukaryota; kingdom Viridiplantae; phylum Streptophyta; class Magnoliopsida; order Solanales; family Solanaceae; genus Nicotiana; species Nicotiana knightiana. The sequence continues at coordinate 13,333 of ML400934.1, forward strand.
TAGACATTCAAGGGGGAGTGCTATAAATAGTATTTTATTTATGGTGAATGTCTACTTTTAGAGAGATTTTAGGGGTTACTTGGTGAGTAAGTCACTCTTTTCTATAAATAGAGGGGTTCTATTACATTGTAATTAATCTCAAATCAATAAGAATTCTCTCTCCCTAATTTTCTCTGCAAAATCTTCTTCTTTTCTTATTGTTTCATAACAAAAATAATATATTTTAACTTCAAGAATAATGATATTTGAAAGTTAAAGTTGTGCTTGTACATTGGTTTTACTAGAAACAGAAGTTCAAAGTTTGCAAATGAAAATTATTATTTTACTTGAAATTATATATTGATACAATGTTACGTGAGATAGTACTTGTAAAAAAAATTATATCACCAATGAATAGGTAATGTTAGGAGAGATACATTATAAGTATTAGTCAAATAATTTTCTTATTAATTGACTTTTCAATTATTTTTGCATAATATAGTAGAAAATGTCAGGTTGACGAAATGAGATTACAGTACTTATATTTGAATTGATCAAATTGAAATTGACATTCTATAACAAATATTTGACAGTTTTACTATTCTTGGGTCATCCTTCTCCAGGCTATGCATTCTCATTGACTCCCACAAAATAATTTATTGTAGCTGCTTTATTAACTTTCATGTATGTTTACTGTATAATTCCTTTTACACATGACCGTTTATAGAAAAAATATCACGTATATATAAGTAATCACACATATATACATCCTTTTAATCTTATGATGGACTTGATTATCATCTTTAACGTCTGTAAACTGAAAAAGTTAACTCATATATATGAAGAATAACGAGCTACGTACGTCCATGAGTCACCACAGGAAATGAAAAAACTAAAATATTTATAAAAGAAAAAACATCTTTGTTTATATCATTGATAAGAATTTTTTCTAAGGTGTATTTAATAATTTTAGAATTCGACGTGGGAAGTTGATAAGGATTTATGACCAGAGAATTCTCTCTCTCACTAAAAGAATAACTATTCACACAATAAATTTTATCATTCAACCTTCAAATGCTTTCACTCTAATCTCACCTAAACCATCCGATATTACTAACAATTCCCTACAATTCAGAATTGATCCTCCCCTTCCAGTGTCAAGTTTTAAAGAAAAATTATGAGATGAAATACATGACGGTCAAATTAGCATGGTCATTGATGAAATAGCACAAACACAAGCTAATTATCTAGTGGTGGCAAGGGAACCAATTCTCAATGAAAATGGTGAACAACAAATCCACCTCTCTCCAGAAGATCTACAAAGAATTTATTCCCCTTGGAGGTTCTCAACAATCATAAAACTT
>ML400934.1:16289-81399 GCA_005239525.1 Nicotiana knightiana
CCCCTTAAGGCCAGGGCAGGCCTGGCTTTAGGAGGTAAACGCCTCCCTAACGCCAGGGTGTTCCCTCTTCGCCTCTCAAGCGTATTTTCGACATATTTGCATCCATTTAGCTCGGTTTCCATCTCCAATTCACCTACACATGAAATAAACTCTATTAAGCACATAAAAAGTGTATTTTCATCATTAATGCGCATCAACTGTAAGGCATATAACATGTTAAACTATGAATTCTAGTCTCGCATCAGCCAACGAAATTTTATGATGGAATAATATTGGAAAAAGTTGGAAATAGAATTGGTAAGCTATTGAAAATCGATGCATGCACATCATCAACACTAAGAGGACGTTATGTTAGATTGTGTATTGAAATGCCCTTAGAAGTTCCAGTTACACCCTCTATCTTCATTGGCCAACACAAGCAAGAAATACTATATGAAGTGGACTACTTTTTATGCAAAAATTGTGGCAGATTAGGGCATTCAATAGTCACATGTATGTACACAAATTTAAGGAGCAATAAGGCCAATCCAGAAAGAGACTACTCTAGTAACCAATCCAAGAGGATGGCAATCTCAAAAGACAAATTGCACACTGACTCTCAGCTGCCCAAGGAAGATGCATGTCAAACAGTAACATTCCCCAAAAATAAGAGATTCAGTCAAAAGTTAAAAAGAGCCATACCCTATGACTGGTAAGGCTACTGATCCAATCATATCCAACACAGGTAATTCTAAAACCTTCCTTAACAATGTGCATGTAGTCGGGCAAAAAGTTATTGATATTTTTAACACTAATGCACCGTCCAATCTAAAAATCATGGTAAAATTAAAATACCTCAAAAAGATATCTTCACAAAAAACCATTTTGAAACTTTGGTCTCTCCGCCCAATCTCCATAATGTAAACAATATTAACCTAGAAAGTAACAACCTAAATTCCATGGCTATTGACGTGGAAGCCACCCATCTGCAAGAGGTCCATTTGGCAGGCCCTGAACTTAACCAATTAAAATGCATGCATGTTGATGATGCTAATACTACTTCTAATGATAACCTAATGGAAGCTAATAACAAACGTATATCTCACTCAAATATCGAGCAATGCTCCACTAATAGCCAATCCCCCTCTAAAGTCAAACTAAACCTCTGCATGGATAATAAAAATAACCTTCTAGGAAATGAACAAGTGGACAACCAAAACATAGCCACTCACCAAATGTCCATCGATACTAACTACGTGACTGAAACAAAATCCACTCCAAATCTTCTTAATACTACTTCTCCAAACAACTCCAACACCCTGCCAAAAGATACAATCATTAAATACAACTCTACTCCGGCTCCCTCAACCCTAGATACTACTTCCCACTCCCATAATATAAGATCATCTACTCAACCAAACAATGCCAAGAATACCAACAACTCAGAGAAGGAGATATCGCCTTGTGCAAATCTTGAGTCATCAAAGAGCCATAAACATGTCGAATCCACCACTACCACAAAACACACTACCAAACAACAACCAAACATTCTTCATACAACCACATCTACCTCAGGACCACCAAGCACTGTCATGGGTGGAACAAGCACTCATGGGTCATGCCATAACATTCAGTATGGTACTCAACGGTCAGGAGACAATCATAGTACTTCAAAACTTCCACTTCCTAGCACAACTCATATCATAAGGAATTCATATGGCGATGAACAACTATCTCAACCATGTGTGGATGAACAACATCCTCCATCCTCTAGAACCAGCAATGAATTTGAGTCAAGCTCAGGAAATGAGGAGCCAATGGAGTCTTCCAAATCACTTCAACCCAATTCAATCCCAGCAAGTTCCAGTCGACCTACCTTTCTTCCCCCCAGGGGAGATAACCAACATGAACCCCATATTCATTCCTTGGTCAGTCCCTAACAACAATGTGACACCTCAGAACAACCCCAACATGCATGCAACACCCCTGGAAAACCCAGCACACCCACAACACCCTCCTATCCCACCACACAACCCACAATCCATCCCACGAGAAAAAACACCACCCAATGCACAAGAACCAGAAGACAACCATATGGAGGAGGAAGGAGAAATAAACCTACTGGGGTCAGGACCAGTCCTAGAGTTTTCAAGGCTCAACGAAGTAAAGGTTTACCTATTCAGGGACCAAAGGGAGAAGAGATATGTACTGAGTTTCCCACCAACACTTTACAAATATTCAATGGATGTGAGGCCTCCCCAAGATCCAACAGTAGGAAACCACGCCATGATACTAGTTCCATCGTTGAGGAGAAACCCACTACCCCGTGCCCAGAGGGAGAATGGGCCAACAAACAACCTAGCATCCATGTTTAGGCCTACCAATGTAATTATATGGAACATACGTGGGGGTAATAATGAAAACTTCAGAGTTAATTTTCGGGAAATGTTAGATACCCACCGACCTTGCATGGTTACGCTACTTGAAACAAGAATGGAAAGTCACATATCTCTCCTCGGTGATTTTGATTTTTCTCAAATGATTGAAGTCCCTGGTGAAGGTCAATCCGGTGGCATAGTTTTTTTATGGGATGCTAGTGTGGTCAAGGTGCATGATTTTGTTAGAAACAATCAAGAGATTCATGCCATAATTGAGGTACTTCCTCCACACACTACTTGGATTGTTTCTTCTATTTATGCTAGTACTAAACTGTCTAAACGTAGGGAAATGTGGAGTAATATAAAAAATATTGGCAATAATTTTAAAGGCCCTTGGCTGCTTGGGGGGGATTTTAATGATATCTTCACTTCAAATGACAAATTTGGGGGTAATCCTATCAACCGTAATCGTAGTAACTCTATATGGCATAGTATCAATCTTTGTAATCTAATAGATTAGGTTACAAGGGATGTAAATTCACTTGGTCAAACCATAGAAAGAAATCAAAGGGCTTAATTATGGAACGGCTTGATAGAATTTGTGAATAAAGACTGGCTATCCTTATTCCCTAAGGCTGTAGTTATCCACTTGCCTAAGATACACTCGGATAATAATCCACTATTAATCAATCTTAGGTATAGAAATATTAATCACAGTGATAAACCTTTTCGTCTGGAAACAATTCGGTGTAGGCACCCGTACTTCATAAACATAGTTAAACATTGTTGGACAAATACTAACCTAATGAATGCACAAAATCATTTTAAGGAGGACGTTATCCAATGGAAAAATACCACATTTGGTGACATCTTCAAAAGAAAGAAAAAATTTAGGTAGACTGAATGGGATACAGTGCTCTCCTCAATACCAATATAGTAACTTCTTATAAAATCTGAAATCAAACCTCCAACTCGAATATAACAATATTCTCCATATGGAACATGATTTTTGGACATTAAGATCTAGAATTAACTGGATAAATGAAGGAGACGCCAACACTAAGTACTACCATATCATGGCATCTGATCGTAAACGTCGTAATGCCATTACCTACTTTACTAAGGAGGATGGAGATTGGATATCCGAACCTAGTCTAATTCTTGAACACACGTTGTCTTTCTTTATGAAAGACTTCTCAACAACCAATCTTTATTCCTCTAAAATTAACAATACTGTTGAACCTTCTAGTACAAGAAACATTAACCTTAGTAGTCTAGATAAACCACTCACAAATATAGAAATCTCTAAGGCACTTTTTTCCCTTAAACCCTTTAAAGCCCCAGGTCCGGATGGCTAACACCCTTTCTTTTACCAAAAATATTGGCACATAATAGAAAAATCATTTACTCATTATTGTCATAATATTTTTAATACCCAAACTTTGCCCAGTGGCATTAATGAAACATTCATCTGCCTCATTCCCAAATTCCCTAATGCTAATAACCTTAAAAGTTTTAGACCCATTGGACTTTGTAACACTGCTTACAAAGTTATAACTAAGATCATTGCTAATAGGATAAAGCCCTTCCTACCTAACCTAATTATCCCTATGCAATCTAGTTTTATTAAAAATAGAAGAGCTAGTGATAATGCAATCATAATCCAAGAGATTATGCATAATTTTAGTCGATCCAAAAAAACTAACTTTGACATGATCATTAAATTGGACTTAGAGAAAGCTTTTGATAGGCTAGAATAGTCCTTTGTCTCTAAAACTCTCAAGTATTTGAAGTTCCCATCAAAGTTAATTAAGCTTATTATACATTGCATAACCCCAATCTCAATGGAAATTCTAGTGAATGGGACAACAACTAAGTTCTTCCAACCTAGTAGGGGTATCCTCCAAGGAGTCCTCCTCTCTCCTTACATTTTCATTCTATGCATTGAGCTATTATTTAGACTTATCAATCACCAAGTCGATATTCTGAACTGGGACCCTATTAACATCAGCCAAAAGGGCCCCTCCCTCTTCCATATTCTCTTTGCGAATGATATAACCCTAATGAGGAAGGCTAACAAAAAGACTAGTGAGTGCATCAAACATTGCATGGACTTCTTTTGTATGGAGTCAGGCCTAACAATCAATAAGACTAAATCTAGAATAATATCCCTAAAAATTGCCCTAAGGACCAATCTATCCATCTATCATCCCTATTTGGCATTACAGCAACGAATTTGGAAAATACCTTGGGTTTCCAATTCATAACCACAAGCCAAAGGCAAAAGATTTTCAGTTTATAATAGATAATCTTCACTCAAAACTATCTCATTGGAAATGTCTTTTTCTCAATATGGCAGGTAGAACCACTTTAGCCTCCAGTACTTTAAGTGCAATCCCCTCTTACTCTATGAAATATACTCTCCTCCCCACCAAAACTATTAAAACAATCGATAAAATTCAAAGGGATAGAAAAAAGAAAGATGGAGAGCTAGGTCTTCGACACGAAAAAACAAAAAATTTGGTTAACCTAGCAAGCCTAGCTTGGAGATTATTACAAAACCCTAATGCTCCTTGGTGTCAGCTCATAAGGGCCAAATATGCTAGATCAAAATCACCTCTCAATACTTCTTTCATTTGGAAGTCCATCATTAAGGGTTGGCAGGTTTGTTCTAAAGGCATTCTTTGGCATCTTTCTATCGATACAAAGTTGAATATTTGGTGCAATCACTGGATTTATAAATCCATCCCTCTAAGATCTACCATAGAAGGACCACTTGGCAAAAATAACATGAACCTATCTATAACTAATCTTGTTAAAAATAATGACTGGAATCTAGATGTTATTTCGTTTGAACTACCCACTGAGGTGACCAAGAACATTAAAACCACACTCACTCCTTTCAAGGAATCCAAACTGGATAGAATGAGTTGGATGCTTAATTCTAATGGTTTTGTTTCCACGAAATCTTGCTATAATCTGTTTACAACTCCCAACCTTACTTCTAAATGCTTCAAGTGGATTTGGGACCTTCGATGCCCCAACATTAAATTTCTTCTGTAGAAATGCTTGCATAACCATATACCTTGTAGATCATATCTGGCACAAATAGGTATGAACATAGATGTCACTTGCATATGTTGTAGAATGGGAATAGAAAATTGTGATGACCCAAAAGGTCATCCCGTATTTTTCTAGCTAATTCTGTGATCCGAGGTCGTGAAAACCTCCTTCTATCTCACCTCGATTTGCATGAATAGTACGGGCGCGTAGCCGAGAAGCCCTTATGTGAAAAACTGATAATGATGATTTTGTATTAATTATCTGAGTAAAGTTGGCTTTGGTCAACATTTTTGGTAAAAGGATCCGGACCCGTGATTTGAAGGTCCCGAAGGGTCCGTAGGAAAATATGGGACTTGGGCGTGTGCCTGGAATCGAATTCCGAGGTCCCAAGTCCGAGAAATGAATTTTTAAAAGAAATTATTTTCTGAAAATATAAAGGTTTTTGAAAGTGAAATGTTATGTGAAATCTGTGGTATCGGGCCCGTATTTTGTTTCCGGAGCCCGGTACAGGTTCGGTATAATATTTTTGTCCTATCTGTAAAGTTTGGTAAGAAACGGACTCCATTTGACGTGATTCGGACCATAAATGCTAAATTTAGAAGTTTTGGAGTATTTCATTGATTTTGAGGTTTAATTCGATGTTTATGAGGTTATTTTGGTGATTTGATTTCACAAATAAGTCCGTAAGATGATTTTTAGGTTGTGTGCATATTTGGTTTTGAGCCCCGAGGGCTCGGGTGAGATTTGGATAGGCGTCGGGGTGATTTTTAGGCTAAAAAATCTAGTGTTTGAAGTGTTGTTGCTGGTGTCCAGGGGTTTTCCCTATGCGAACGCACTCAAGGGAGTGTGAACGCACAGGGTTATAGAGGTCTGGGGGCCAGGTTAATTCTAGGCTTGTGCAAACGCACATAGGAGGATGCGATTGCGGAGGGTAGTCTAATTGCAGCTATGCAATCGCACCATTTAGGTCGCGAACGCACAGCTTAAGAAGGGGTAACCTGGGGGTTGGGTAAATTACCATGTGCGAACGCGGACCCACAAGGGCGAACGCATAGGTCTGTGTAACCAAGACTCCGTGAACGCGACCTGGGGCCCGCGAACGTGGAGAAGAAATTCGTCCAGCAATTTTTTAATGTCCAATGACATAATGTATACTGGATTTTCCACCACTTTCATAAAACTCTTCTCCTCCAAAGCTCTTAGGCGATTTTTGAGGCAATTCTTCACCATAACCTCTTAGGTAAGTAATCCTTGACTTGTTTTCTTCCATTTTTATCAACACCCATTAGATTCTAGGCCTAAAAACATGAAATCAAAGGTAGAAATTGGAATTTTTGGGTAGAGTTAGGGCTTTTTGAATATTTGAGAATTTGACCTTGTTTTGCGGTCAGATTTCAAAACAAATTATATACTTGGGCTCGTGGGTGAGTGGGTGATCGGGTTTTGGTCTGAACCTCGTGTTTCGACCAAGCGGGCCCGGGGTCAATTTTTGGAAATTTTGGAAGAATGTTGGGAAATCTATAATTAGGCATAGAAATTGAATTGTTTAGCATTTATTGATGTTATTGATTCGATTATGTCTAGATACGATTGATTTGGAGTCGGGTTCGAAAGGAAAACGGTGCTATAGGCTTGATTTGGATTCTTGGAGTCGAGGTAAGTATCTTGCCTAACCTTGTGTTGGAAAAATACCCCTTAGGATTGAGTCTTCTTTGTTGGTTGTAGCCCGTGTGTTCGAGGTGACGAGTGTGTATACGGACTTATTTTTAAATAGGTTGCCCTTTTTGGATCTGTAGGTTCTTGTAGCACTTGTGTATGCATTGTAATTGTTACATTTGAGTCCTTAATTGCTAATTTCATCCTTTCCTGCTTAAATTAGAATTTCTTGCTTCTGGATTCCTTCGTTGACTACTTGATCTTAATTGACTTAACTGATTATTTTACCTCTTCTATCATCATGCTATACTTTCTTCCTACACTGCCTAACTGACTGTAATTAGTTCATCTAGCCCTATAGTTGTTTACCGTAGTTGGAACATCCATTCTTGAGTGTCAAGCATGCCCGTGAGTCTTACATTGTGAATTATATGATTTTTCCCTTAAGTGCTACTTAGGTCTAGTTGATAAAAATTTATGTTGTTGATATTCCCTTGATGTTGCCTATTACTGGGCCTTTGTTTAAGTTGTGTTTTATTCCGTGAAGTTAACTATTTAGGTGAGATTGGTTATAGTTGTTTCCCTTGCCGAGATGTTATGGTTTCTATTACTGTTTATGTTGTTAATGATATGGCTTGTATTGTTGACTCCCTTGTCGGGATGTGATGGTTTCTATTACTGTTTATGTTGTTAATGACATTGTTTGTACCATTTATTCCATTGCCGGGATGTTGTGGTTTCTATTACTGGTTATGATGTTAATGATATGGTTTGTATTGTTGACTCCCTTGCCGGGATTTGGTGATTTATGGTTCATATTGTTGGTTTTTCCTTGCCAAACAGTTGTTCTTGATTTTGTTTGGGTGAGGAAGAGTGTAAAGCACGAAGGGTGATACCGTGTATTTATTCATTCATTTATTGTGAGGATGAGAGTGTAAAAGCACGAAAGGAGATGTCGTGCCATGTTATGATATTAAAGCACGAAGGATAATGTCGTGCCATGTTATGTTATTAAAACGAAGGATAATGTCGTGCCATGTTATGTTGTTAAAGCACGAAGGATAATGTCGTACCATGTTATGATATTAAAGCACAAAGTATAATACCGTGCTGTGCCATATTTATTCACTTATTTTGAGTATGAGAGTAAAGCACGACGGGTGATGACGTGCACTTGTTTTGGTAAGGATGAGAGTAAAGCACGAAGGGTGATGTTGTGCACTTGTTTTGGTGAGGATGAGAGTAAAAGCACGAAGGGTGATGTCGTGTACTTCTCTTTGCATTTTATTCCGTTGTTCTAAATTTGGATATTCCTACTGATCTCTTACTACATTTATTGTCAAGATTTGATATTCCTCCTGTACTGCATGGCAATTTTTGAGTTACGGACTGAGTTCTGGTAGATAAATCTTGAGGAGATTTTGATCAAGGAATTTTATTGAAAAGTATTATTGAAAAAGCAATGGTTTCGAAATGATTATATTTGAATGACTTTCACATCGAAGGTATATTTGAAAAGCACTAGTCTTGACTAAAATGATATTTAGAAGTCATTTATTGGGAAAGCATCTTTGGAAAGTTTCGTATTTTGAAAGAAACAATATTTTACGTAATTCTCTCTATCAGATATACTTATATCTACTTTTGGAGAAAGTATGTTTTCAAAGGAAACTCTTCCATACTAAAATGATTTTATTTGCAAAAGTTTTTCATATGAACTGTTGTTTAAAGATTTTCACCAGTTTATGGATTTTAATGGCTAAGGCCCGATGTGAACAAACCTACATAGAGTTGAGTTATTGGTATTCTCTATTGTATTGTGTTTCCTTTCGGTTTGGCTTGTTTTGTTGTCCATCTTTCTGTGTATTTTTGAGTTGTTTCGTGATTGATTTTCTGTAATTTCCTTCCTCTTTATATTGTCATTGTTGTAAATTAGTCCGTGAAGTCTTAGATAGATGTAACGTTCGGTCATTTCTACATTCATGTTATTTATCCTGTAGACCAGTGGTGTCTTGACTAGTCCTTGTCACTACTCCACCGAGGTTAGTCTTGATACTTACTGGGCACCGCTGTGGTGTGCTCATACTACACTTCTATGCATTTTTGTTTGCACGCTTCCAAGTTTTGGTTGTTAGTAGCTACGCGAATGATTGCTGAGGAGACTCAAGGTAACCTGTCGCTGCGTTCGTAGGCTTCGGAGTCACCTTCCTGTTTATTTCAAATGTACTTACTTATTTCTAGACAGTTGTATTTAGATTTGGTAGAAAGATTTTGTAGAGCTTATAACTTGTATTTACCTGGTTTTGGGGAAAATGTAGACTCGGTCAAGATTTCTATTATCGAGATTTTTAAAGTTCTTTTATTATTGTTATTGTGGTTAAATGTTAGGATTAACTAGTCCCTAAGACTAGGTGTCATCACGGTACCCAACGAAGGGAAATTTGGGTCGTGAAAAGTTGGTATCAAAGCTCTAGGTTCATAGGTGCTACGAGTCAAGCAAGTTTAGTAGATTCTTGCGGATCGGTACGGAGACGTTGTACTTATCTTCGAGAGGCTACGAAACTATTAGGACAATTTCACTTCCTTCATTCCTATCGTGCGAGTTTATTGATCTTGGAGTTTGAAATTATCGTTTCATTCTCTCACCGATGGTGAGGACACGAACGACAGTTCCTGATGGTGTTACCCCGAAGCAAGTGTTGCAAGGGTCAGAGACAGGGGCCAACGTGGAGCACGTGCCATAGTTAAGATGCCTACTAGAGCAACCGTTGAGGAGTCGCCAGTAGTTCTAGTTGGGGGGAAGGTACTGGGGGTGCCTGTTGCTACCCTGGACTTCGGTGGGCCTAGGTATAGTTTTGAGTATAATTGGTACGTTGACTCAGGTAGGGTTGATTCTAGTGCACCAGCCACCCACGAATCAGGGGAGGAGTTCAGACTCCCGCATCCTACACTCCAGAGCAGCGAGATCAAATTGGTCAGGTACTCGTTGTCATGACAGCACGACATCTGGTTTTAGTTTAGGCGTGGTTAGGGTAGCATCATCGGAGGAAGAATACCTTGGAATTGAGAGGTACAGGAAGTACCGACCTTATATCTTTCAGTGGATTGGCGGCAGATGGTGCCCAGGGTTCCCGGGAGGAGTGTCACTATATTCTTCGTACTTCGGGTATTGTGGAGATGAGCGGGATTGCTTTGTCACGTCTCAGATTTAGAGTAGTGGGTGGATCAGTAGTGGCGGCATATGAGTTGGGGTGACCTGGCTGAGTTAGCTTCACTAACATGGATTCAGTCTTTCGGAGATGCTTTGAGAGAGGTTGCACCTCAGTTCCTTCAGGATGTACGGTGCGCGGAGTTTGAGCAGTTGCGCTAGGGCGCTGTGTCACCAATGGAGCATGCCGTTAGATTTAGTGAGTTGGCCAGACACGCACTTCGCTTGGTTGCTTCAGTTAGGAGATGAGTCTGTAGAGTCATTTGGGAGTTTCAGGCATGATATTCGGTTCAGCGGGACTCGAGAGTTAGAGTAGGATGCCTCATTTCAGCAGGTAGTAGGGATCGCTCGCCGGTTTGAGAGCATGTGGGACTGGGAGTGAGAGGACAGATGAGATCAGGAGAGAGAGTTCAGGGAGGCGAGGCGGCCTCATAGACCGGAGGGATCTACTGGTCCTTATTATGGAGGCAGGGTGTGATACCGTGGAGGTTTTGTGGGTCAGCTAGTTCAGCTTTAATCACCAGCTTCGCATGGGATTTTAGGTACTCATGGGTCTTAGAGGATTCGTATTGTACGTTTTCCACAGCCACGTCGGCAGAGAGATGATTTTCAGTATGGAGATGGTAGCCACAGGGTGAGAGATTATTTTAGGGTTCAGGCAAGTGTGTTATAGCAGTGTATTCAGGTAAGTAGAGGGCGTCCAAGAGGGGGACCCATTGATGTGTTCATATAGTAACCTAGAGGTCGTTGTGCCAAATGTCATCACCCAGGTATGTGTTGATGTGTCACAGAGGAGCACCAATTGTATTTCATTTTAGTTTTGCTGGTCGGGACGAGTTCCTTTATTTGTTGTTTCATTTACGGGTGAGTTTCATGTTTTGCACTCCATTTTATGATTGCTCTTGTTGGGAAATTCTATGAGTAGTAGCCCGTGTCTATCGTTGTTTTATTCATTCTTGATAGTAGTGAAACTGGCAGTGAGTCCTTGTTGTTCTTCGTGGTAAGCTTTGTGTGATTTTCCTAAATATTTTGTTTATGAGTTATGATTTAATACTCCATCGAGATGTGAGTTCAGTTAGCGTTATGATTTTATCAGCTGAGATGAACTAGTGGAGGAATTTCAATTGGTGTGATATATTTTCGGTATGTGATTCAGAGTTGAGGATGAGGTCCTCGTGATATTTGTGATTTGATATGTTTGGACCAGGCTGAGTACCGCGGTGGAAATTTTATCAGGACGGTATCCTTGTGATCTGTTCATATGCTTTTCTTCCTCCTTGTTATAATGTTTTTGGTAAGTCAGTATTGGTAGAGAGTTTTGCCTATGGGCTTTTGTTTGATAGATACTTTATATGTTTCTATTTTTATATTCAGTCATTTCGTTATGTGCTTCCTTAGTTCAGTTGCGGGATGTGTGCCCGGTGGTGTTAGTTGTGGCTTAGTGATTCAGGTGTTTAATAATGAAGTCTTCGTGTATAGTGCATCATTATCAGTATTATGAGGTTTGGAACAGAATTCTTTCAAATGTGAGGCTAATTGCCAATACTGAGTTGATCTCGGGCAGCTATTATGATCGGAAGTGTTATTTGAGCCTATGTGTGATGTGCTATGTTGTGTGGTCGTGACTTGTGGGTGTAGTCATGAGTTGATGCAGCTGGTGGAGGTTAATGTCAGATATGGATCTAGAATCGAGTCTTTTGTAAATGAGTAGAGGGTGAGAACTAGAGGTATGAGGCTTATCGGTGGTGATGTGAAGGCTATATTGCGGTTGTGATTGTCTCATCAAGATTATGTGGGTTGGGGTGACGTGGGATCACTCGTGGATATGTGTTGGAAGTATACCATCAGTGATTGGATGAGTTCAAGGTGAATCTTGGCACGTTCGAGGACGAACGTTTGTCTAAGAAGGGGAGATTGTGATGACCCAAAAGGTCATCCCGTATTTTTCTAGCTAATTTTGTGATCCGAGGTCGTGAAAACCTCCTACTATCTCACCTCGATTTACGTGTGCAGTCCAGGCGCGTAGCCGGGAAGCCCTTATGTGAAAAACTGATAAAAATGATGATTTTGTATTAATTATCTAAGTAAAGTTTACTTTGGTCAATTTTTTTGGTAAACGGACCCGGACCCGTGATTTGACGGCCCCGGAGGGTCCGTAGGAAAATATGGGACTTGGGCGTGTGCCCGAAATCGAATTCCGAGGTCCCAAGTTCGAGAAATGAATTTTTAAAAGAAATTGTTTTCTGAAAAATATAAAGGTTTTCGAAAGTGAAATATTATGTGAAACTTGTGGTATCGGGCCTGTATTTTGTTTTCAAAGCCCGGTACAGGTTTGGTATAATATTTTTGTCATATCTGTTAAGTTTAGTAAGAAACGGGCTCCATTTGACGTGATTCGGACCATAAATGCTAAATTTAGAAGTTTTGGAAGTTTTGAAGTATTTCATTGATTTTGAGGTTTAATTCGATGTTTATGAGGTTATTTTGGTGATTTGATTACACGAATAAGTCTGTAGGATGATTTTTAGGTTGTGTGCATATTTTGTTTTGAGCACCGAGGGCTCGAGTGAGATTTAGATAGGCGTCGGGGTGATTGTTAGGCTAAAAATTTGGTGTTTGAAGTGATGTTGTTGGTGTCCAGGGGTTTTCCCTATGCGAACGCACTCAAGGGGGTGCGAACGCACAGAGATATAGAGGTCTGGGGGCCAGGTTAGTTCTAGGCTTGTGCGAACGCACCCAGGAGGATGCGATCGCGGAGGGTAGTCTAATTGCAGCTATGCGAACACACCATTTAGGTTGCGAATGCACAGCTTAAGAAGGGGGAACCTGGGGGCTGGGTATATTAACCTGTGAGAACGCGGCCCCACAACCGCGAACGCATAGGTCTGTGGAACCAAGCCTCCGCGAACGCGTCCTGGGGCCCACGAATGCGGAGAAGAAATTCGTCCAACTATTTTTAAATGTCCAAAAACAGAATGTATACGGGATTTTCCACCATTTTCATAAAACTCTTCTCCTCCAAAGCTCTTAGGCAATTTCTGAGGCACTTCTCCACCATAACCTCTTAGGTAAGTAATCCTTGACTTGTTTTCTTCCATTTTTGTCAACACCCATTAGATTCTAGGCCTAAAACACGAAATCAAAGGTAGAAATTGGGATTTTTAGATAGAGTTAGGGCTTTTTGAATATTTGGGAATTTGACCTTGTTTTGGGGTCGAATTTCAAAACAAATTATATATTCGGGCTCGTGGGTGAATGGGTGATCGGGTTTTGGTCTGAACCTCGTGTTTCGACCAAGCGGGCCCGGGGTCGATTTTTGAAAATTTTGGAAGAATGTTGGGAAATCTATAATTAGGCATTGAAATTGAATTGTTTAGAATTTATTGATGTTATTGAGTCGATTATGTCTAGATACGATTTATTTGGAGGCGGGTTCGAAAGGAAAGCGGTGCTAGAGGCTTGATTTAGATTCTTAGAGTCGAGGTAAGTATCTTGCCTAACCTTGTGTTGGGGAAATACCTCTTAGGATTGAGTATTATTTGTTGGTTGTAGCTCGTGTGTGCAAGGTGACGAGTGTGTACACGGACTTATTTGCAAATAGATTGTCTTTTTTTGATCCGTAGGTTCCTGTAGCACTTGTGTATGAATTGCAATTGTTACATTTGAGTCCTTAATTGCTAATTTCATCCTTTCCTGCTTAAATTAGAATTTCTTGCTTCTGGATTTCTTCGTTGACTACTTGATCTTAATTGACTTAACTGATTATTTTACCTATCCTATCATCATGCTATACTTTCTTCCTACAGTGCCTAACTGACTATAATTAGTGTCATCTAGCCCTATAGTTGTTTAGCCGTAGTTGGAACATCCGTTCTTGAGTGTCAAGCATGCATGTGAGTCTTACATTGTGAATTATATAATTTTTCCTTAAGTTCTACTTAGGTCTAGTTGATAAACATTTATGTTTTTGATATTCCCTTGATGTTGCCTATTACTAGGCCTTTGTTTAAGCTGAGTTTTGTTCCGTGAAGTTAACTATTTAGGTGAGATTGGTTATAGTTGTTTCCCTTGCCGGGATGTTATGGTTTCTATTACTGTTTATGCTGTTAATGATATTGTTTGTACTATTGACTCCCTTGTCGGGATGTTGTGGTTTCTATTACTGGTTTTGTGGTTTCTATTACTGGTTATGCTGTTAATGATATGGTTTGTATTATTGACTCCCTTGCCGGGATATGGTGATTTATGGTTCATATTGTTGGTTTTTCCTTGCCAAACTGTTGTTCTTGATATTGTTTGGTTGAGGAAGAGTGTAAAGCACGAAGGGTGATGCCGTGTATTTATTCATTCATTTATTGTGAGGATAAGAGTGTAAAAGCACGAATGGTGATGTCGTGTCATGTTATGATATTAAAGCACGAAGGATAATGCCGTTCCATGTTATGTTATTAAAGCACGAAGGATAATGTCGTGCCATGTTATGATATTAAAGCACGAAGGATAATGTCGTGCCATGTTATGTTATTAAAGCACGAAGGATAATGTTGTACCATGTTATGATATTAAAGCACGAAGGATAATGTCGTGTCGTGTCGTGCCATATTTATTCATTTATTGTGAGGATGAGAGTAAAGCACGACGGGTGATGCCATGCACTTGTTTTGGTAAGGATGAGAGTAAAGCATGGAGGGTGATATCGTGCACTTGTTTTGGTGAGGATGAGAGTAAAAGAACGAAGGGTGATGTCGTGCACTTGTCTTTGCATTTTATTCTGTTGTTCTAAATTTGGATTTTCCTACTGATCTCTTACTGCATTATTGGCAAGATTTGATATTCCTCTTGTACTGCAAGGCAATTTCTGAGTTAGGGACTGAGTTCTGGTAGATAAATCTTGAGGAAATTTTTATCAATGGATTTTATTGAAAAGTATTATTGAAAAAACAATGGTTTCGAAATTATTATATTTGAATGACTTTCACATCGAAGGTATATTTGAAAAGCACTAGTCTTGCCTAAAATGATATTTGGAAGTCATGTATTGGGAAAGCATCTTTGGGAAGTTTCGTATTTTGAAAGAAACTATGTTTTACGTAATTCTCTCTATCAAATATACTTATATCTACTTTTGGAGAAAGTATGTTTTCAAAGGAAACTCTTCCATACTAAAATAATTTATTTGCAAAAGTTTTTCATATGAACTGTTGCTTAAAGATTTCCACCAGTTTATGGATTTTAATGGCTAAGGCCCGATGTGAACAAACCTACGTAGAGTTGAGTTATTGGTGTTCTCTATTGTATTGTGTTTCCTTTCGGTTTGACTTGTTTTGTTGTCCATCTTTCTGTGTATTTTTGTGTTGTTTCATGATTGATTTTCTGTAATTTCTTTCCGCTTTATTTTGTCATTGTTGTAAATTAGTCCGTGAAGTCTTAGATAGATGTAACGTTCGGTCATTTCTACATTCATGTTATTTATCATGTAGACCAGTGGTGTCTTGAATAGTCCTCTTCACTACTCCACCGAGGTTAGTCTTGATACGTACCGGGCAACGCTGTGGTGTGCTCATACTACACTTCTGTGCATTTATGTTTGCACAGATCCAGGTTTTGGTTGTTAGTAGCTACGCGAATGATTGCTGAGGAGACTCAAGGTAACCTGTCGCTGCGTTCGCAGGCTTCGGAGTCACCTTCCTGTTTATTTCAACTGTACTTACTTATTTCTAGACAGTTGTATTTAAATTTGGTAGAAAGATTTCGTAGAGCTTATGACTTGTATTTACCGGGTTTTGGGGAAAATGTAGACTCAGTCAAGATTTCTATTATCGAGATTGTTACAGTTCTTTTATTATTGTTATTGTAGTTAAATGTTAGGCTTTCCTAGTCCCTAAGACTAGGTGCCATCACGGTACCCAACGGAGGGAAACTTGGGTTGTGATAAAAATATCTACCACATCTTTTTAGATTGCCCTATAGCGTGTCATTATTGGGAAAACATGGGAATCACCTACCAAGGCTTGATAGACGATGAAAATTGGCTTGAGAAATTGAATGATAACTTCATCCGCCAAAATACTAATGTCATTAGTTGGGAAACCCTATTTTCGTACTCCAAGATTTATGAAATAACAGGAACCACAACAACACAAACAACCTCAGTTGCAATCTGGATGCCAGTAAAACCATTCATCATGCATGGGAATTTGTCTTCTTCACTGAAAAAAATCCACTCATTAACAAAACAATCACTATAGAGGTCAGGTGGCAGAAACCTCCAAGGAACTAGATTAAACTAAACGATGACGGTGCTTTTTCCAGTAGAAAAAATGTGGTAGGTATTGGTGGAGAATTCTGTAATTGCAATGGAGAATGGATTGTGGGGTTCCACAAATAATCTATGTTATCTCCTCCACACATGCGGAATTGATGGCTCTACTGGATGGATTAAAAGTTGCCAAAGATATGAATTTCGAAAAGCTGCAAATTGAAACAGATTGCACAGATATTATTAAGCTTATATATGAAAATGGTCATAACTTCTCTAACATTGTTGTTGAATGTAGATGGTTAATGCACCAGCTGAAACTCCCAATCCTGAAGCATAATTTCAGAAAAGGCAATAGAGTGGCACACTGGATGGCTAAGGAAGCAGTCAAGTACCCTACAACTACCAAGTATTTTTTCCATGCTCGTGCACCCCTTTTGGTTGAACAAGAAGTGTTAAGAGACAAGCTGAAAAATTGTAATAGTTTCAAAGACATTCCTACTAATGTTTGTAGTTTCCTAGTAAGCATGGGCAATAGTAATGCCCTAAAAGCTGCTTCTATGGTTTTGTAATGTGTTACTAAGTAATATAAATCTATCCTTTACGTTCAAAAAAAGGAGTTTATGACTAGGAATGTTTAAAAAAAAATTTAAAAAAAAATCAGATAAACTGAATCAAACTAAAAAGTTGAACCTCAAATAAGAAAGGCCAAATACATAGATAACCTCTTAAAGTTGTCACCAATTCCATTTAAACATTTTAACTAAGGCATATACCTATTAGGCGCTTAACATCATTCAAAGCTTACCCATGAACACAAATTGTTGACATGGACCAAAGTTTGTTTCTCACTTTTTGACAGCATGTGAAGTAGCTTAAGGGCATACTTTTACTTTCATTTTGGTTCCCAAAATGAGAATTTCCCCATTTTGGGGACAACTTACTCCAACTGTTCCCCCATTTTTTCTCTCAAAAGAGAATATTCTTTTTTATATTTCTCTCTCTCTTATATATTATATTATTATCTTTCATTTTAATTTTATTTTTTAATTTCCACAACCACAACAATCCTCAGCCCATTCACTCAATATTATAATGATTTTGGTGTATCTGGAAACGACATACCTCCTACTAAGTTATTATGATATTTACAGTAGTTTAAATTTTTATGTATTTTCAATTTTCATGTATTTCCAATTTTAATGTATTTTTATTTAATGTATTTTCAATTTTAGCAACATCTAATATTTTATATTTGCACCTTTCAATTTTAGCAACATCTAATATTTTATATTTGTACTATTCATTTTTTAGATAATTATATATTTTTTGTACAATTATAACTTATAATAAAATTAACTTACAATTTTACATAAAAATAATAAATGTACGAAAATTAACTTATCAAAATTATACGTCAAAGTTAAGATGTAAAATTAATGTTACAAAAATATTACATAAATATAATTAGGTATATATAAAGAGATGAATTAAAAGAGTTTAATAATAAAACATGCATGAATATTAATGAGGGAGATGAATAGTGTCCTCCATATTTGGAATAACACTATTCATCCCCCATTTTGAGGGGAAAAAATGAGGGAGGGTTGGAACTCCATTATGGAAAAAGTTTCCCCATTATGAAGAAATGGGGGAAGGTTGGAGATGGCCTAAATTATAATACTTTTTTGCAATTATGTCAGGTTTTGAATGGATCCAAGGACACGTCACCAAAAATACACTTAAACTTCTTTTCCCCTCATTTCTCCTTCTTCTTCTTCTCTTCATTGTACCAATCTTCCATCACCAACAATCTATTCTATCTCAATTCATAGTCATTTCTTCTTTTATTTTTTTTCTTCTCCTCTCACAATATACGTTCAGGATGTAACGTTCCGGTCGATTGTTTCGAGAGTTACAGTCTCGTTTTCCCCGCTTCTGCTTCTTTATGTATTATTCAACTATATTGTTTTGCATCAGGTTGGTTGGTTCGGGTCCCGAAGTGATTTCGGAGTGGAATAAGACACTTAGTCACTTATTTAGAAGTTTAAGTTGGAAAAGACAACCGGATGTTAACTTATGAGTAAACGATCTTGGATTTAGATTTTTATGGTTCGGTTAGCTCCGTTAGGTGATTTTGAACTTAGGAGTGTGTCAGGGATGTAATTTGGAGGTCCGTGGTAGAATTATGTGACTCGTTGGTATTATTGGTTGAGGTCTCGAGGGCCTCGAGTGTGTTTCAGATGGTTAGCGGATTGGTTTTGGTGTTGTGAATTTCTGAAATAGCTGATGGTGTGAACTCTTCTGGTGTTTTCTCTCCTGCGGAAGGGGGAGCACATCTGCGAGGGTCACATGCCCGGTGGAATGATCGAAGATGCAAAAAATGGGAATCTAAGGGTTGAGCGCAGGTGCACAGGTTTTGTCGCACCTTCGAGCCCGCAAGTGTCGAGTTTGGGCGGATAAGTAGATTTCGCAGGTGCGGAGTCTTGGAGCACAGATGCGGTCGCGCGGGTGCGAGGAATAGGCCGCAGGTGCGAAAAGCCTGGGCAGAAGGTATATATTGCACACTTCACAAATTTTTGGGTATTCCTCACCATTTCTATTCGGAATTGAAGCTTTTTGGAGAGTTTTGAAGAGGGATCCAAGGGGGTTTTCATTGAGGTAATTTACTTAAGCCTAATACTCGTGATTATGGTAATTTTTAGTTGTTTAAGCATGTAATTAGTAGAAATTAGGAATAAAAGTGAGGGGATTAGGGCTTGGAAATTTGAGAGTTTGATTTGGGGATTTGAGGGACCAAATGAGGTCGAATTTTGATAAATGTGGTGTGGTTGGACTCGTGAGTGAATGGGCTTTCTAGTTCAATAAATTTTGTCGAATTTCGAGACGTGGGACCGGGTATCGGGTTTGAGCCGAATTCGGGATTTTGGGATAATTTGATAGTTTTTCTTGTAGAATTCATTCCATTAGTGTATATTGATGGTGCTACACCGATTTCGAATAGATTCGGAGCACTTGGAGGCCGAGTTGAGAGGCAAGAGAATCGCGGGTTAGAGATTTGACCGGTTTGAGGTAAGTAACGATTGTAAATCTAGTCCTAAGGGTATGAAACCCCGAATTTCGTATCGTTTTTGCCATTTTGAGGTGACGCACATGCTAGGTGACGGGCGTGTGGGCACACACCATTAGGGATTGTGACTTGGTCCGTTCCGTAGCAACCGTAGAGTTGCGTATTTTGTTGAAACTGTATAATATCTTTGTGTTTTAGAAAGAGTTTCTGTAAATTGGGTTGAATGACATGTTTGGGCCTTGTGCCAGTACTGTTTGGACCCTCAGGGATCTTTTTCTTACTATACTCTCACTATTTTCGGTTAAAAATCTATACTCAGTCATGATTAAACTTGTTTACTGCATAACTCAGTTTTATTACTCTGTTTTGATACATATAAATGATATTTTGGGCTGAGTCCCCTGTTTTACTGAAAGCCCGAGTGGCTTGTGAGGTTTATGACTGAGTGAGGCCGAGGGCCTGATTTTTGTGAGGATATTTATGGGATCGGGCTGCACGCCGCAGCATGTTTGATATAGGTCGAGGGCCTGAGTGATTTATGTCATGATTTGGCTTGATATAACACTTCGGATGAAGGAGCCCCTTCGGAGTCTGTACACACCCTCAGTGAGCGCAGATACCTACTGAGTGTGAGTGCCGAGTTCTGAGTGACTGAGAGGAATGAGTGATGGTGAGGTATGCCCGAGAGGCTGTTACGAGTGGTTGTGAGGTATGCCCGGAGGGGCAGTTTATTCATGATCATTGAACTTTTGTGTTTTTACCGAAAAGTCTTTTTTTTTTACGTAAAAATCATTTAACTTTGTGTTCATTACTCAAAAGTCACTATTCTTTTTTTTGTTATACAAAAATCATTTTACTTTGCAATATATTATATAATATTAAGTTATTTTAGTTATAAATAAAATACCTAGGTAAAAATATATTACATAGTATATAATATAGAAGGAATTATATAAATATGAAGATTTATATAATGTCATAGGTATAATAGACTTTTCAAGTAAAAATATTATAAAATCTAGCAAATGTGATTTTTGTGATAACTAGAACAAAGTAAAATGATTTTTATGTGACAAAAAAAAGAAAAGTGATTTTTAAGAAATGAACACAAAGTTAAATGATCATCGATAAAATTAACTTTTTTTTTCTAATTAACCAAGTAGACCCAAGATTCAGAATCCCAGTATTAATTTCCAAACGATTGAGTAAGGGTATATTAGTCAGGCAACTTTAACCCGCGAAGCAGGAGATTTACAGCAATAGGGAAGTACCAAACGGGTCGTATGCAGCAGTCCTACGACGCAAACTAAAATTCTATTCCAAAATATTTGATTGCTGTTGCGTTGGTTAATTGTGGTTGAAATGATGCAGATTTGTGGCATGGTATAAAAATTAGAGGAGGAGAAGAAGAAGAAGAAGAAGAAGAAGAAGAAGAAAGAAAAAATTTAGAGCCAGTTTGGACGTATTCTTTTTTTTTACTTTTTTCAAAAAAATTTATTTTCTAAAATTAGTGTTTGGCCATAAATTTTTAAAATTTTACTTGAAGGATGGATATTTAAAAATTTCAAAAATTTAAAAAATTTCAAAAAGATACTTTTTAAAATTTACTCAGATCACTCACAAAACTTCAAAAATAACCCAAAATTATATTCATATCCAAATACAACTCTAATTTTTAAATATCATTAAAAATAATTTCGCCACTTGTGTGGCTTATATGCGCCGTTAGGAACCTCTAATTTGTCAGAGAATCATAACCAACTACCTTTTTAAGATTAGATTAATGAAGATTCTTCAATCCTAACGTCACTCAAAATTAGTGTCGGCAACGTCGCTCATCTTCGATTTCGGCTTCAGTCAATTGATAGCAGTTAATTTCCTAACAATCATTTGCTAATTTAAAATTCGCAACCAAATAGAAACACAAAAAAATTTCTGCCGAAATGATATCTTATATGAACAAGTACCTTCGCACCTATTCAACTCGGATTGTTTGGCCATAAATTCAGAGGTTTTGCCTCATTGTTCCACCACCGAAAATCTGAAAAACCCTCTCCTCTCTCTTCTACATTTCTGCATTGATTTTCAAAGAAAAAAAGTAAGCATCAAGTGTAATTTGCTCCGTCATTTGAGTTCATCGATATTCTGTAATTTGTAGTGCCACTCGCTATTACCGAATAATTATTCCGTTCTATGTTGGGAAGAATTAATCTGAAATCTTTAACAACTGTGTGGGAATTAAATTCTTTAAAAACTTACAAGAAACTTGTGAGTTCGGAATATTTTCTGTTTCTGGTTTATTAAACTAGCGTTTTCTATTTTTTGTTGAACACAAGTTACTAAATAATTTTCTTAGTATAAGGCCACTCAACAAGCATATAATTGAAAGATTCTTGTACAAAAATACCATCATTGGCAGATCGCCAGAAAACTTACCTTGCCACAATTCATGACAGATCACCATGTAGAGTACAAAATGACTTGCAGATTACCAGGAGTAATTTGATGGATACCCTTGCCACCAGTCCTAGCGAACTACCAAAGAGTTTAGCTCAAATCGTATATAATTTTGGAACATATTAATAAATTCTAGTAGATTACTAGGAGTTTCTAATTGATGTACTTGCCATGAGTGCTTGCGGATCGTTAAGATTAAGATTTTAGTACAAATTATGTCGAATTATTCATGGTTTCAATCATAAAAAGTTTTTGAGAAATTTTACAAAGATGTTTTTGCTTCAAAATTCATCCAAATGGGTTCAAATCAAATCCAGATGACTTCAAATTTTATATCTGACATTCTAATACCAATCCCAACAATTCCAATAATTAGATTCAACTCAAACCTTTAAACTTATTCTGTCTCCTTCAATAGTAATGTTTTTCAGGTTTCTTCACCAAATTTATCCAAACCAATCACAAAAGAAGAAAAAAAAAAAGTATTGGGTCTTCAGCTTTTTATCGCACATATGAAGAAGATAGAATACAGTAATCTTATATTACAGCTTGTTTAGATTGTTGTTACATGTTATTTTATATAATGTATTGTATGGTTTATAAATATAACTTTTTGATAGATTGTATCGCTTGACGTTGTTTCATGTCACGCACTAACAATATGAAAAATAAACTTGTAACATTACTAAGAAAAAATAGGATACAAAGTAGAATTATTATATAAAAAAGTAGAGAAAAGGATAACATATAATTATTTCATAATAAGTGTATAGGGTAAATTATGCTATGACACGTGGTCATCTAAAGGAAGGACACGTGGAACGCAAGACAGGGATGGCCAAAGACCGAACCCAGCTATTCCGCTTGTCACCAGAAGGAACAATGTTCATAAGGGCGTGTTAAATGTTCTGCGCACGGTAGCATATAATGAAGAATATTCTGCGACACTAAGAGTGACGACCTGTTACAAGGGATTTGGCATTTGTGTTCACCGTTACATGTTCATCAATGACTCTCATAATTGGCATTAAAAGAGGGCACGATCCTAGGAACTATAAATAGTGAACTCAGTTATGTAACGACCCGACCGGTCGTTTTGAGCATTTGCACTTCGCTTGGTTGTTTGAGGGCATGAGTAGCTGCATATGATGTATTATGACTTGTGTGAATTGTTGGTTTTGGTTTTCAGGATATTCGAAACAGGTTTGGAAGAATGAATTTCATTGTTGAAGCTTTGAGTTAAAAGAGTTGACAATATTTGACATTTTGTGAATTTGACCCCGGAATGGAATTTTGATGTTTCCGTTAGGTCCGGATGATGATTTTGGACTCGGACGTATGTCCGGATTTACATTTGGATGTTTCTAGAAGTTTTCGACACAAATTGGCGAAAGTTGAAAATTGGAAGGCTTAGAAAGTTCGTAAGTTTGACCGGAAGTTGACTTTGAGGACATCGGATTCAGATTCTGATCCCGGGAATTTGAATAGCTTCGTCATGTCATTCGGGACTTGTGCGCAAAATTTGGGTTTATTCTGGGATGATTTGATATGTTTCGGCGCGAGTTTTGGAAATTTAAAAGTTCAAAGTTCATAGATTTTGATTTGAGGTGTGATTTGTCGTTTTGATGTTTTTATGTGTGTTTTGAAGCCTCGAGTAGGTTTTTGTTATGTTATGTGACTTGTGGGCATGATTGGACGGGGTCCTGAGGGGCTCGGGCGTGTTTCGGATCAACTTCGGGCCATTTTTCTTCATGTTGCTATTGCTGAGGAGTTGCTGGTTCTGGTGTTCCACACCTGCGATTGATATTGCGCAGTAGCGATGGCCGCAGATGCGAGCCAAGCGTCGCAGATGCGAGGTTTCACTGAGGAGTGAAGGTCCGCAGGTGCCGAGGTAATCGCGTAGAAACGCAACCGCATATGTGGTCTCGGCCATCGCAGAAACGGCCTGTCTCGCAAATGCGAGCCCTTTTCTGCAAAAGCGAAGGTCGCAGATGCAGCCACCTATTCACAGATGCGAAAGTGCTGGGCAGAGTTATAAAAATCGAGGTCTTGGTTCTTTCTTCATATTTGAAGATGTGGGACTCGGATTGAGGCAATTTTTGGAGCAAATTTCGTCACAAGGATTGGGATAAGTGTTCTCTACTCGGTTTTGATTACATTTCATGAATCTATCTTCATTTTTGGCAATTAATTGTTGAATCTTAAAGAGAAATTGGGGTTTTGGCCTAAAGTTTCATAATATGAATTTTTGAGTTTTGAACACCGATTTGGAGTCGGATTTGAGTGAACCTAGTATGGTTGGACTCGTAATTTAATGGGTTGTTGGATTTTGTGAGTTTTGTCGGGTTCCGAGGTGCGGGTCCGGGTTCGGCTTTTGGGCCAATTTTGGGTTTTGATTCAATATTTGACCTTTTTCGATTGAGATTGGTTCCTTTAGCATTGTTTGGTGTATTTTAGTTGTTTTTGGTTAGTTTCGAGCCATTCGAAGGTCTGAACGCACGAGATGGCATTTTCGGAAAATCGCTTGGCTTGCTAGATATTGGAATTGGCTTGTTCCAGGTAAGTAACTCTTCTAAACTTAGTGTTGAGGGTATGAAACCCCGTATTACGTGTTATGTGATTGGTATTGAGGTGACTCACACACTAGGTGACAGGCGTGCGGGCGTGCACCATTTGAATTGGGACACTGTTGCTCCTATGGCATTGTATAGTGGCCCTAGTTTGTTGATAAATTGTGTTTTCACCATGTGATATAGTAATTGAGTTGTCCATCATGTTAGATATCATGCTTAAACTTATGTCGATACTGTTGGGACCCACTAAGGTCATTTCTGATGTTGAGTCTTCTGCTTTCATTGTTTTATATACTCACTCATACGCACTCATATGGATGTCATATCTCAGTCTCTGCTGTTATTTATTGATACATCACATCATCATATTCGGGTTAGTTTCATGAAATTGTGATCCCGAGAGAGAGAGAGAGAGAGAGAGAGAGAGAGAGAGAGAGAGAGACTGGAGAGATTGATGACTGAGTGAGGCTGAGGGACTGATTGCGAGGATATTTATGGGATCAGGCTGCACGCCGCAGATTTTTATTTATGGGATCGGGCTGCACGCTGCAACATGTTTATTCATAGGATCGGACTGCACGCCGCAACATGTTTCATTGATTGATGCCATGATTGGCTTGATATAGCACTTGGGATGAAGGAGCCCCTTCGGAGTCTGTACACACCCCCAGTGAGCGCAGGTACCTACTGAGTGCGAGTGCCAAGTGATGAGCGATTGGGAAGACTGAGTGACTATGAGGACTGAGTGAATTGATACTATGAGAGTATGCATATGGTTTTATCACTAAGTTGCATCGCTTTTGATATGCACACTTGACATATATGCATAGAGATGTATTTTTCCTCATGCTATATAGTATCACGTCATTCATGAATTTTTTGCACCTATTGATATGTGGGTATAGAGAGATACTTTTGCACTTGTTATTTGGAAAGAAAATGAAATTTCTTACTTATTGATGAAAGGATTTTGGGAAAAATCACAGTTTTCAAACTTACCTGTATTTTTGGCATTTTAGCAAAAGAATTGAGTTTTCCCTGAGATATTTGAAAAGTATACATTCTGGAACTGTGAATGGGTTGAGCATTTTACTTCTGAGATACCCCTTTTACTACTTGCATTATGTTGTTATGAACTGTTGTTGAATACCGATATTGGACCCTACCTTGTGATAGCTCGCCACTGCTTTCAACCTAAGATTAGGTTTGTTACTTACTCAGTACATGGGGTCATTTGTACTAATACTACCCTTTTGCACATTGCATGCAGATGTCAATTGTTGTTGTTGTTGTTGTGTTCGATGGTTGCGGGACTTGAAGATGTACCTGTGTCCCTTTTGTAAATGCCTCCTTTATTCGTGGTAGCCTTAGATTATAAAGCTCTTTTTATGTACTTTTCAAACAGACTATGTATTTATTTCATTTTCGCTTTGTAAACTCTATTCGTAGAAGCTCATGATTTGTACTACCAGTCCTTGGGAGAATGTATAAGATTTGGATAATTCCTTTTGTTGAATTGTCTTATTAATATTTGTGGAATT
The DNA here is from genome assembly GCA_005239525.1 of Nicotiana knightiana. Taxonomy (NCBI): domain Eukaryota; kingdom Viridiplantae; phylum Streptophyta; class Magnoliopsida; order Solanales; family Solanaceae; genus Nicotiana; species Nicotiana knightiana. The sequence continues at coordinate 42,474 of ML400934.1, forward strand.
GTATAGCTATTAGTTGACTTACCTAGCGGATTGGGTTAGGTGCCATCACGACTAGTAGATTTTGGGTCGTGAAAGTTATCATTGTAAAGGAAATAAATTTTCTGGCAAACTTACACCATATTCTATACAAAGCTTAATACAATCTTACTTTCTCGCTTTTTGATTTCATTATAGTTGTTCCCGGAAACCTTGTTCCTGGAATTGTCACTTCTGTTGTTGCATCTATATTTTAAGGCTAATTATTATATGATTCTTCAATTATTTTATTATTTTCAGGATCAAATTAATTCACTTGTTTAGAAATCACTTATAAATTCAACTGTGCCATTTTACAGGTAAAAGGTTTGGCGCCCACCGTGGGACCTAGATAGTCGTGAAATTAAATTCATACTTACCTTTTACTAACGTGCTTTGATTATTTTGTCTTAGAAAAAATCATAATAAATGGAAGATAACACTGTTAACAACATGCACAACCCCGAAATTCGAGGAGAGCAGCCTCATTTCGAGGACTCAATCAGTGACACCCATAATAAGGGGAATGGTGCCACATCGGTGCATGACAGGTAGTATCCTCAACAGGTTCGGGAGACAACTCCTGATGTTGCTGATGAGAAGCATGTCATTGACGTGGTAAGGATCTTGCAAGAGCAACATGCGATCTCACGCGATAGGATAAGGTTATGACGAAGTTGAAGCAGGCTCTATTGAGGGCTTCGAATAATGCAAACAGATGAGATCCAATTCCTCCCAGTGTTCCCACAAACCAAACAACATAGAGGGCCGACAACAATACTCCCAGGGGTGAATTAGCTCCAACGGGGCTGGGGGGAGTAGATTCGGTCTTAATAGCGAGAACAATCCTTTCAAAAATGAACTCCTACGGTTTATGAGGGAAGTAAACACCGGCATGGACCAAATCCCGGGCGCGCCACTAGTACTGAAAGGCCCAGATTCAAAGAAGTATACTCAATTGTCGTACAAGCTGAGTGCGGCACCAGAATTAATCCCGAAGCAGTTCAAATGCCTGAAGTGCCAAACTATGACGGAACTTCAGACCCTCAGGAGCATATTACCACATACACAATGATGGTAAAGGGAAATGATTTAGCTCCTCACGAAATCAAATTTGTGTTGTTAAAGATATTTGGAGAAATGCTCATGAGGGGAGATTTGACGTGGTATTCACCGTTGCTCGAGCATTCCATAGATTCCTTTGAAATGCTCGTGGACTCTCTCATCAAGGCCCATGTCGGGGCCAGAAAAGTACAAGCCCGAAAGGTTGATATATTCAGGATTGCGCAGGGAGAGTCTAGTTACTACAAGAATTCGTTACCCGATTCCAGAAGGAAAGAATATTTCTCCCGACTGTCTCGGATGAATGAGCAGCTGAAGCATTCACCAAGGGATTGAATCCGAGAAGTTCAGACACTTCCCAAAAGCTAAAGGAAAGCCTGTTTAAGTTTCAAGCAACGACTTGCGCAGATGTCCACAGCCGGTACGAGTCAAAAATAAGGATTGAAGATGATCAGGTTGGCTTTTCGTCGTCGACCAAAGGACAAGAGAAGAATAGAGAAAATCAAAAGATGATTACGACAAATACAAACAGACTTCGAGGGGCCGATTTTTACCCGATGAGCGGACCGAAGGCCGTGGCAGAGGCTTCCAGACCGCAGACAAGTTCCCCGTTGACAAAAGGATCGACCGTGGTTGGAGCAATAGATCACTACAGGATAAAGAAACGTCGGGGTCACAGTATCCTTATCACCCCAAGTTATTGCAATACAACTTTAACGTCAGTACAGTGGAATTGGTGTCAGCCATGAGAAACATAAAAAAAGGCACTATTCCCAGGACCAAAGAGATCTGACCCCAGCCAGAGGGATCCTAACTTATGGTGTGAATACCATGGGACATATGGCCACTAGACAAAGGACTGCTGACACCTTCGGGAAGAAATGGAAACATTATTGAAGAATGGTCACCTCAGAGAGTTCTTAAGTGAACGAGCTAAGAACAATTATTGTCTTAATAGAGACAACGTGGAACCCTCAAAATCAAGAGAAGAACCTCCATGCCAAACGATTAATATAATTGTCAGAGGAATGAGATTAACGGGGTCACTTTTTTGGCAGCAAAGAAGATTAAAGTATCAATAACTCATATTCAAAGGCTCCAAGATGGCGATATCACTTTTACGGAGGAGGACGCAGATGAATTGCTGCTATCACACAAGGATACACTGGTAATTTCTTTAAATGTGTTTATATTTTAAGATTAAACGTGTTCTAGTAGATCCAGGAAGTTCGGCTAATATCATACAATGGAGAGTATTGGAGCAAGCTAAACTCACCGGAAGCATTATTCCGGCCACAAAGCTCCTCGCTGGAATCATTCTCGCGAGCGTGACGACCCAGGGACAGATTTTATTACTCACGAACGCTGAAGGAGTAATGAAAACAACCCTTTTGAAGTGGTAGATGGTAATATGGGATACAATATCATCCTGGGAAGGCCATGGTTACACGAGATGAAAGTTGTGCCCTCGACATATCACTAATTGTTGAAGTTTCCAATGCCCGAAAGAATCAAGCAGAAAAGGGGTGACCAAACGACAGCAAGGGAAATGAATGCAATTTCAGTCACCAGTAGAAAAGGAAAGGAACACGCGTCATAGCAATTACAGGAATCAGCACCTACTCCTGAACCAGAAAACGTTAGCCCGCGGACGGAGGCGTCGGAACATTATGAGGTGCCAAGATATTTCCAACTTCCAGAAGAGACGGATGCAACGAAGTCCATGGCGGAACAACTGGAGCAAGTTGCATTGTTCAAAGAATTCTTAGAAAGGAAATTCCACTTGGGGACGGGACTGCACCCGGAGCTCAGGTTTGATTTTATTGAATTTCTTAAATTTAATGCCGATTTTTTTGCATGGTCGAATAAGGATATGGCAAGTATCCCGATGGAGGTAGTCGTGCACAAGTTAAGCTTGGATCCCAATATACCTCTAGTAAGACAAAAGAAACGCCCTATTTCCGAAGCCAGGAAATAAATTCGTCAAAGAAGAGGTAACCCGCTTGCTTAATATCAGTTCGATCCAAGGGGTAATATATCAGGATTGGCTAGATAATTTAGTGTTAGTTCCTAAGAAGAACAATAAATTCCATGTATATTATAAATATCTTAATCAGGGATGCCCAAAAGACTCGTTCCCACTGAAAATATTGATCAAATGATTGATGCCATGGTTGTGAGCATGGGAATTGTGTTGCCGAGCAGAGGGCAAAGAGGAATTTACCGGGAACGAGTTAATGAGTTTCCTCGATGCTTATTATGGGTACAACAGAATCAAGATGAACCTGGAAGATCAGGAAAAGACTTCGTTTATAATGAATTTCGGTACATATTGTTACAATGTGATGCCCTTTGTGTTGAAAACGTCGGAGCCACTTATCAACGGCTCTTGAACATGATGTTTGAAAATCAAATAGGAAAAACTATGGAAGTTTATATAAACGATATGCTCGTTAAGTCTATAAATGCAGGTGATCACCTTAAATATTTGCAAGAAACTTTCGACATCCTAAGGAAGCATAAAGGGAAATTGAGGTAAAATCCGATAAAATTAAGGCCATAGAAGACATCCCGAACCAATTGTCGAACGTAAAGGAAGTCCAAAGGCTCACTGGAAGGTTGGCAACTTTGAGCAGGTTCATTTCCCGGTTGTCAGAAAAATGTCATCGCTTCTTCGCACTGCTCAAAAAGAAAAATAATTTCCAATGGATGCTAAAGTGTCAACAGGCTTTGAGGGATTTGAAGAAGTACTTGTCAAGCCCTCCATTGCTCTCAAAACCAAAAGAAGGTGAAACCTTACTAGTCTACCTCGCGGTCTAGGAAGTTGCGGTAAGTGCGATTTTAGTCCTAGAGGACGAAGGTACACAATCTCACATTTATTATGTTAGTAAAATTTTAATGGGAGCTGAAACTCGCTACCCACATTTTGAAAAAACGGCCTTAGCACTCGTAATTGTCGCTCGGAAGCTGAGGCCCTACTTCCAATGCCACCTGATAGCAGCGGTGACTACTTTTTCTTTGTGGAACATTCTCCAAAATCCTGAGCTCTCGAGTAGGTTGTCCAAATGGGTCGTCGAAATGAGTGAATTCTACATAGATTATAAACCAAGGACTGCAATTAAGTCGCAAGTCTTGGCTGACTTCATGGTCGATTTTAGTCCAAGATTATTGCCTCCGGCAACCAAGGAGGCAGTAATGGTGTCAGAATCAAAATCAGGGGTTTGGACCTTATATACGGACAGAGCTTCCAACGTAAAAGGGTCTAAGCTCGAAATAGTATTAATCATGCCTTCGGGGGAAACCCTAAGGCAAGCCATCAGAACGGTCCCTTTAACTAACAATGAATCCGAGTATGAAGCTTTGATTGTAGGGCATGAATTGGCCCAGGGACTTGACTCAGAGGTCATTGAAATCAAATGTGATTCCAAGCTGATGGTAAATCAGGTCCACGAGATCTTCGACACCAAAGAGGAACGCATGCAACAATACATTGTAAAGGTCCAAGCTTTATTGGCACGATTCCGTGAATGGTCAATTATGCATATCCCAAGGGAGGATAATGCAAAAGCAGACGCATTGGCAAACTTAGGATCATCAACAAACATAAAGGGATCGGAGTCGGGGACGGTAGTACAACTGATGAACTCAGTCCTGGATGTGGATAGTTACTACGAGGTGAATTCGACTAATTTGGTCTGGGATTGGAGAAATAAAATCGTCGATTATCTTGAGCATGAGAAGTTGCCCGAAGACCCCAAAGCATCTCGGTCGTTGCGCACCAAAGCATCGTGATATAGCTTCAACAGAGGCCAATTATATAGAAAATCTTTCCAAGGCCCGTTGGCCGATTCTTAGGGGAATCTGAAGCTAAATATGTCATGAGATAGGCCCACGAAGGGATATGCGGCAACCACTCCGGCGCAGATTCTTTGATGCTGAAGTTGGTAAGGGCAGGATATTACTGGACCTGCATGGAACAAGACGCCAAAGACTTCGTACGAAAATGTGATAAGTGCCAACGCTACGCATCACTGGTGCATTAACCGGCAGAACCCTTACATTTGATTCTGTCCCCGTAGTCGTTCATGAAGTGGGAGATGGACATCATCGGACAACTGCCACCGGCTCCCGAAAAGGTAAGATTTCTATTAAGTTTGACTTACTATTTTTCTCAATGGGTGGAAGAAGGTCCTTATCATAAGATCGGAGAACGAAGTGGTCGATTTCTTATGGGAAAATATAATTTACAGGTTTGGAATACCAAAATAAATAGCATGCGACAATAGGCCACGATTTATCGGTACAAAAGTTATGAAGTCCCTCGAAGATTTGAAAATAAAGAGGATCACATCATCACCCTATCATCCGAGCGCAAACGGTCAAGCGGAGTCAACGAACAAAGTGATTATTCAAAACCTCAAGAAAAGGTTGGAAGCGGCTAAAGGCAATTGGCCCGAAAAATTATCAGGAGTTCTATGGGCCTGCAGAACAACGGCCAAGTCGAGCACAGGAGAAACTCCTTTTTTCCTTGTGTACGGTGTAGAAGCTCTAATCCTGGTAGAAGTAGGGGAACCCACTTTGAGATATTTCCAGGCTGATGAAGAATCGAATAATGATGCAATGTTAATCAATTTGGAGATGCTCGAGAAACGCAGGGACTTGGTACACGTAAGAATGGCAGCTCAAAAGCAGAGAATGGAGCGTTATTATAATCGAAGAGCCAAACTCCGTTATTTCAAAGTATGAGATTTGGTTTTTGAAGAAAGTAACTCAAAATACCCAGGAGCTCAACGCGGGGAAGCAGGGTCCAACGTGGGAAGGTCTCTAATGGATTTCAACTATCACCGGGAAAGGTTCATACGAGTTGGAGAACCAGAATGGAGACAAGTTTCCCAGCAATTGGAAAGTGGCGCACCTCAAAAAATATTATTGCTGATGAACATTATCCGATCAGAAAGTATGTGCTACACTCTTTTCCCTTCGTTCAGGTTTTTGCCCCAATTGAGTTTTTCTGGCAAGGTTTTTAAGGAGGCATCGACAGAAAGCATACTACGAAGACAACAACAATAAGAACTTTAATAGCAAGGCAAACAAGAAAGTTCCCACTCGGGTACAATTAGATAATCTTTTTCTCTATAGAAAATTCCCATTGGGAAGTTAAGTTTACTATTGAGCAAAGGTTACGCGACCGTTCACGAGCACAAGCCACTAGAGGGTTGTTAGATAGTCTTTTGCTCGATAGCATAGATTCCTGAGGGGAAGTAAGGTGTGTTGCCGAGTTAAGAATTATTTAGCAATTCATTGGTGAAATCTTTGAAGGTACAAGACTTTTAGTGTTCCAATTCGCGTTCTTTGCATTCAGACACTTGGGGGAGGGATGATATGAGGATACGACAACAATGACTTCCATGTTGACTGGGAAAAGAAAAACCGAAAACATAATTGCATCATCGGAACCGAGGACTGCACGGCCAGCCCCGTAGAAACAAGTTGTATAATATAGCCACAAGTAATGTCAATTTCCTTTTAGCATAGCAAATGCTTGTGTACTTTTGAAAATAGAAGGAATTAAATGAATGAAATCCTTTTGTTTTTATCATGTTTCTTGTTTGAACGATGAACTAACTTTGTCATTTGAAAGTTAACTAGTACTTCAAATGCTAGTGTCGTAATGAACAAGAGACATCCTCTTCAAGATCACAGTAAACATAAGAGGTCCCTCTCTTATGAAAATCCTCACGTTAAAGGGTTGGTTTCGGAAGAATTTATGCCCAGAATCAAAATGCCTTTGGGGAAAAAATACACGAAAGGACGCAAAAATTAAACTTGCGCAAATACTTATAAAACCCTCACATAACAGGGTTAATGCTCGGAACCAAAGTGCTTTGAGGAAAATGCATATGAGGATGCACCTAATAAAACACAAACAAAAAATCGTGTGCAGAATTGTTAAGCAAATGAAAAGGTTAAAGACTTGCATGGATATTCAAACAAAAGTGAGACTCAAACAGTACTTGAGCAAAAAATATGTCTTTATTTAAAAAAACGTGCCAAAATGGCAAAGGTACAAGAATTGGAAAAAGAAAAGAAAAGCTAAACTGCAGTATCTCCAAAACCAGTGTGAAGAGAAGTGTCCGCGTTCCCGGAAGAAGTAGATAGATCCACTGATGGCTCGACATTTTCCCTAGTTTTGCCTTCAGCATCATCGTCCTCTGATTCCTCCTCAGTTCCTGAGAACTGTTCTCAAAATCGGAACCAGAAGGGCTAGGAGCATCAGACTGCACTGGGAGTCCATTTTTAGCAGCTAACTCAAGCTCATGGGCCTTAGAAATTTCGGCGTCAAAATCAATGACACCTACTTTGGCCTCTTCCAAGGTTTTTCTCCTTATGTTGTACATGGCGTAAGTTTTCTCAAAAACGAGGGAAGTCGCTTGACGCTTAAGTTCTTCTTTGAGTTGGGTTACTTCAGCAGAAAGGCTTTCTCGGGCGGACCTAACAGATCTGAGGCTAACATAAAGGTCACGGACAGTTGAACTAAAGAGCCTATAATGTTCGATAGTTTTCCTATACTTCTCTTCCAGCTAGGTGTGTTTTTCCCCCACAGTAGCAAGCTCTTAAATTTTGGAGTTCAAGGCTGCCTCTAAGTTAGTCACTATTTCAATGGAGTCGGCCTCGTGTTCGGTTGTAGAAAGAACGACGTCATGGACTTCAGCCCATTTGGCCCTGGCCTCATCAAACCTAACCCTAAGCGGGCCAATTTCTTGGCTAAGGGTTACAACCTCTTTGCTGCTAATGATCCTCCAATGCAACAACCTCAACAGCTTTGGCTTCCAATTCCAAGAGGCGAATAACGACCTGGTCTCGTTCCACCAAAAGTTGATCGCGCTCGGAAGTAAGCTCGTCCTTCTCCTGAATCAACCTCTGAAGGCCTTCAGAAGAAAGAAAGTTGGCCTACCAATCAAGAAGGATAAAAATCAGGATATGCTCATACAAAAATAAGAAGAAATAATGATGGAAGAAAGGAACGTACCACTGCAGCGTTGTGCATGGCGTTGTTCAACAGAAACTTTCCTGAGAGTGCCCGAATATTTTCCCATTCTTTCTCAGAAGAGAAACGCTTTAGATAATTAGCAAGCTCCACCGGCCAGGAAAGCAGGTTGCACCTGGTAGAGACCGAAAGGGTAACATTCCTCCTCCTTTGTGGATCTTCAGAAGGGGCATCATAATTTTCCCCCAAATTCCTATGAACTAGGTACTAGGGAAGAGGAACATGCTCTTTGTGGTCAGATGCGCCAGTGGAGATGATGTAGCAGTTGCTGGTGGAAGTGTGGATGAAGATGGAAGTGATGTAGCAGTTGCTGGTGTTGGTGAAAATGGAGATGAAGCTGATGGATTTGAAGGGTGAGAAGCAGCTGCATCAAATGTAGTGCTGGTAGTTAGGTGCTCGTCAACCAAAGATGGCAAGGACCCGTTACTCAGCCCCGCACTACCGGGCACAGCAATTAGGGCCCGAAAGCGGGAGTTGGCATTATCTACCAAATCAAACTCTCCCCAAAGCATTGAGACATCGTCCTCGGTTGGTGTAACTATCTCAACAGGTCGAGCATCCTGCTGAGATGATGAGGATCATCGTCTTCTATGTAGAAAAGCTCCCTCATTACTAGCTTCTTCATCATCATCAATCATCACGGTATCTATAACCAGCCCGAAAAGAGGACCAGTCACCATCACTACCGGAGATTGCTCGGGGGCATCAGTCTTCTCTCTCTTATTCTTTTCCCCGGCTGCGGAGGAACGTCTCCTCTTTGGTTGTTTGTCCTCCGATCGCGGACTCCATAAAGAAGCATCTGTGCCCGAAGTAGGCTCGGAGATACCTTTTCGAGTAAGCACCTCCTGAAGAAGCCTTGCTCCATCAGCAAGATCAGCCAAGACGTCCTCTTTCGGGACAGCAACAGAGCCCGCAGGTACACCTAATTTCATGGACAAGCCATAAAGGTTCAACCAAGTTCTTCACGTAAAAAATAGAAGCAAGGTAAGTTTAAATTACCATGATTTTTGGCCTTCCACCCGTATTTAAGGGCCAAATCTTTCCACAAACGAGTTTCAGGCGTCGTAACATCCAAGATCTTCTGAACCCACCGGTCCAAACCTTCGACCACCGGTGGGATCCATCGATGTCACAACACAAACCAATGGGCCGCGATGGGCACCAGGTGCCTTACTCAATCGAGTACCAACGTAGCGTGTCTTTCGTATCATACTATCATAGGTAAATGAGCCGGAAAGGCTGTCATGAGATAACTAAAATAAAACATGAGGGAATACTCGACATAAGACAACCCAACATGTAATACAAACTTATACAATTGACATAGGGGCCTATGAGGCCAAAATGATCACTCGTAAAACTGAACATAAGCCGATAAAGGCATACAATCTTTCATATACATGACATATGTATACAAGCCTCTAAGAGTAGATAAGTATCATAAAGGTCGGGACAAGGTCCCCCTATACCAATCAATACATGTCCAAAGCATACATACCAAATAAGAAACTCCGGAGCAAATGGAGTGCACCAACACCTTCTGCTGATGATAGCCTACTTGGAGGACTCTCAACCTGTCTATCGGGACATACGGGCATAAACATAGTGTCCCCAAGAAAAAGGGACGTCAATACAAATAATTCACCAAGCATGTAAGGAATGAAAATTAGTAAATAAAAGACATGAGAGAAACATGGAGTAAAAGACTCAACATGTATGTCTGAATAGCTCTATGAATCATTTAATATTATAATGTCATGAATATGCGTAAAAATGTCATACCATGCATAGGTATATGCTTTCTTAACATCATCAAGCCTCTGAGGGCATCCCATCATATCATCTCGGCCACGTTGGGCAAAATCATCAACGTATACCAGCTGATCGGGTGGTGGTACGTATATAACGTTGTAACCTTTTCCCATATCTCATATAAATATAATATACATATATATACGCATATATAACGTTATTTGGTCATGGATCAATGTACATGTATAAATGAATGCAATGCATGAAAAGTACGTCAATAAATCTCTCGGAATGTCATAAGATCATTATGACTTTGATTAATATCATGAAATAAACTTTATCAACTTACATATTTTTCTGATACCGAACAAACAATAGAATAATAAGACATATGGGGAATCAAGAACATAGGAACCTCTAGTATTTCTATGAATATAGTCATTTATGGAAGTCGTGCATTTGATTATTTTCGTTTGTATCGTATGGATCATGCCAAAAGGAAAGAAGGGATGGCCTTAACATACCTGATCCTATTCTCTTGACAATCCCTCTAACACATGTCTTTTCGAAAAACACGTAAAGACGGCTCGAAGTAGGGAAAAATCCGTATGATGTTCTTGAGAAAGATTATACCGGGATCCCTTAAAATTCCAAATCCCGTTGCTATTACATAGTATAACTTCGTATGAATTCCTTTGCTGAAGATTGTTACTTGTGAATTTGATATAAGCATCTCTCTTTATGAATTAGATAGGTCTTATACCTTAGTGGGTGTGGGGCCCACTAATCTGATGACTTGGCCACATAATCCTATAAAGGTGACACCTTACTTTATGAACTTAAGAGTCATATTTAACTAAGGCTCTTGGCTGCCACGTTGGGGCCCTTTAGGTTTTATCCGAAATTTCTTAATTATATTGTTAATCTTCCACAAAAAATTCACAATTAACCAAATATCCAAATAATTAAGAATTATCTCAAATTACTTAATACTCACTTTTAACACACCTTATACATCTTACTATCATGGTCATGTGGTACCTTATATGGAACTAGTCTATAAATACGGGGTATTATAACTTGGACCGTATTTTAATTCAAAATGACAACTTTCAATGAAACTCATTTTCTTTGATTCGTTTACCCTCTAACCTTCACTAATTACTTATCACTTATTTTGAAATAGCATAATACTTATAATCCCAAAATAATCTCATTCCCGAACTTAGGTCGAGTAACTTACGACGAAATTTTAGCGTACGAAAATGCGGGATGTAACATCTCATTTCCGAGATTTCATCAATTTACTTATCGTATACTTTCACGTATGAAAACATAGGGTGTAACATCATCCCCCCCTTGGAACATTCGTCCTCAAATGTTGACTGATGAACTTATCATTTTCATAATCTATGTCTTCCGAATACTTTAGTACTCTCCTTGCCATCTAGGCAACTGTTCTGTGAATAAATCCAAAGGCCAGGGCATTCCCCCCTTTAGGCCTCTTTCTCACACCACGACTTGTGGTTGGAATCTTTCCAATCTCATAATTGTTTCTACCTTCTATCATGAATCATGTACGACTCTTACCTTGTAAGTGCGCCTATGTGACTCCTCTTCCCTCTTTTCTCCCGTTTTTTTGCCAATCTCTAGGCTTCACTTTGTAAACATATACAGATCTTGACAAGATGTCACTTTGGGCATCTATAGGTATACTAAAGCTCTTCGCTCGGTACTTTGTCGAACTTACGAATATTGCTATATCTTATTTCATAGACCCGGTTATCTATCCGCATGACTTTACTACATCTAGGTAGGTCATGATATACCATAATTCTTACTTCGATTTATCGTTACTGAGGTCTTCTACCAAACTCCAGGTTACTCTCGTTGCTTATCCTATATGTATAAATCTATGTCCTTTAATGCTTCTTCATTACTGTTCATCTTAAGAATGACAGCTTGATCTCATCTCATATTGTTGAACTTTTATCCATCTATTGTTGATTCACCTTAATGTTGATCTATAATCTATCAATGATAACTTGACCTCTTATGTAACACTTCCACTAGGGCTCACGTCTCATCGGGGAACATATGAAGTAATTAGACTGATCTACCTAGGGGAGATACTATACTTCCATAACCGTATTTCATAGCATCCCAATGTGATTCACCTTATGTGGGTATTTTAATCCCGTACAATTCATGAAATCCCTTTTTTTCTTCAAATCATTACTCAATCGAAGGCCCAAACGTCATCCTTTATCTATCATAATTACATCCTCATTCTACTACCAGGGCAGTATTCCATCTTTTCTAAATGCTACTAGTCTTAGACTCCTTTGAGTTCATTCAGGCTATATTAAGCTTTCTATAACTTAGAGAAACCATCAGCTCTCTTGCTTCATGGGCTTAATCCCGAGGGCTTATCCATTTTCGTCACCTTCTCACTTGCCTTTTCTTATCCTAACTCCTGTCTTCCTAAAACCTTGTTGCACTACCATACTTTAGCTTGCGACCTACACATATCTATTTATATTACTTGTAACCTTTCTTCAACTTGCTTGTACCATCGATTTACTTATGTTATCCTGGAATATCAAGTGAGACATTACATCGTCTCTAACTCTTCTTTACTCTCTTAACTAGACCTCTCGGTACCTAGATACCATAGGCTCAAAAATATGCCACTGACGACGCCGCTACCATTCCTAGATACTGAATCCCAATGCTTCTAGCCTTCTATCTGAAGTATGGACTATTCACAACCTTCTACACTTGAGTATCTCGTACGTTGTTCACCTTTACCTTACTTACCTTAAAATTTCGCATCACATCTTCTATCTCTTTCATGACCTCCCTTCCACATAGGTATAATTTACATCCACAACTTGAAGCTCTATATTAACACTTGCACCTATGGTGTATACACAATCCGGTGGGAGCTTCATACTGACTTCTTATAAGGTTGGTACTCTTCTAACTAACTTTATCATAGAGCCATTATAGAATATGGCTACTGCACTATCTCTATTGTACGTCTGATATTAAGAGTGATCCTGCAATGTTCTCAATCAGGAGGTCTATAATTTTCTGGGTCCAATAATCAGACTCCTGATTTACTTAGTTGATGTATATCTTTAGTTTCCTCTTCCCTCTGATCAACCCTTATGTAGGCTTAAGCTATCTTCCAATCTGCGGCTCATGGTATTGGTTATTACTTTATCCTTTCATGGATGCTATGGGGATATCCATGATACAATCTTCTAATAATTCAATCCTTTGTCTATGACCTGGACTCAATTCTTTCTTTTAACTTATATCGGAGTCTTCTACGGCTGTATGATTTTCAACACATATGTTGCATGGATAATACTCCTAAATCTTAAGTGCGTTCATAACGTAACTAACTCTAGATCATTGGTCGAATAATTCCTTTCGTTCCTTCTCAGCTTTCTCTAAATGTAAGCTATTACTTTTCCTGGTCTTTCTGCCCCTTGTTGCGTGAATAATTAGCTTATCTTAGTTCCCACGCATGCCAAAATTTTTGTGCAACTCATATGATCTCGAATATTACTTTTGATTTTACTTCCCGTTCATTAGCCACGGTAGGTGCCACTTTCTTATGGAGTGCATACAATGTTGTAGTGAGACTGTTGTTACAAGACCATTTCTTCTTCAAGTTACTATGCTTAATTTGAAGCCTTCTTCCTTATTTCCTCACCTAGTCTTTCATTGAAGTACTTACGGAGGACCCTCTGACTCTTGTAAAGCTGCGAGCTTATTACATCATATACTCGACGAAATTTTTGATGTTCTTCACCGCCTATAATTATCCGTAGTTACTTACCTCCATGCCCTTATGCTTGTAGGGTTGCTTCTGAACTCGTATTTTGACTGTCTTTCTAGTGGTACTCTCTTTTATTTCCGCAGCACTCATGCAGTACCTTTAACTACCCCAACTCCTATATGAATATTTCTCAAGTATTACAATGTCACAACTGCGAGGCTGAATTCACTATATTGGGTTTTACTATGTTCATCCTGCATGATTTGTTGATTTGTCTGTAACCTCTTGTCTAGCCATATCTAGGCTCTTCCTGAATCAGCTACTAACTGCTTTTTGTCCCATTCTCATATCAATATTCCGCGTGATCTTTCTTGGGTCATTTCCTTTGTCTTAACTTACCTCTCGCATTGGCTCCTTATTTATCAATAATATCCCGGGCAGGAACCCTTACTTTCTCTCCTTAACATCGTGTTTGCATTATGTTCTGGAATCGTAGCATATCTGTAGGCTTTGAATAAGTGCAATCTCATCCCTTTCTCATTTTTATCGCATTCTTCCTTTACCATTCCATAGTTACTAGAACCACTTAATTCTGACTTAATGCCACATCAATCCATATTCCCCTCTTTAGAGTAGTACTTAGATTTAGTGTTACGGCGATCTACTTATAGATGTTTTACTTCTTCATCTTTGGCATCATTTCACATCATCGATGACCCTTACTCGCCTTGCAGTAATCCTTTTGTACCAAGGATAACAAAATTCAATACTCACGAGGGTGACACTTAGTGTAACCGACACACATAGTCCCTTAAGCTTAACTTTTCTCACATTGCTTGCTTTAGGGAAGCCTCTTCCTGAATGACCTTTAAAGATTATTCTTTTGTCGTCCATTCTATTATCGCCGGAATGCAAATCTGAAATTCTCATGATGCTGACTATTACTCAGTCCCTAATTCAGGTTTAGTTTATCTTGATCACCAGTCCATACCGATTTCTATTACTCTAGGGTCCAACTTTTCCTTCTGTTAATCACGTTAGAGTCACGAACTTATTTCTCGAAATAAGGATATGACTTTATGGCCTATATTCTTTTGTTGTCTCAAGGTCTGTCACCTCTCATATGTTCCTTCCCTTGACTATAGACTTTGTAATACTGTCATTTTTTGATCTATCGTTGTCATCCATGTATCACATCTTACTCATAATGCTTCATTAACTCGCTTCTTATTTCCCTGCTAACATTTCTATCCATCACTTTATTCTGAAAACTTCAACAAGACATTCTTTTGCTTTTAGCTCCCCTTGCTCCCTCCACTGGCTCTTCGGGTTGCCTAACATTCTCTCTCTACTAGGGACGGGAGCCATACTAAGGTAATTTTTATCCCTTCCAAGATTCCTGTGCCTATCTTTGTAATTTTTTTTGAACATTCTGGTACTCATATCTAGTTGTACTATTCTAGAGTGCATTATCTGGGTGTCTCACAAGGAGTTCTATTGCCACATTTGCACTATCCTTCGGAGGTATCACTGATGCTAACAATCCATGCACAGTATTGGGTTACTCTAACCCCAAATTGATCTCAATATCCCATCCTTCTCTTAAACTATATCTGCCAGCTCTTATAGGGCATAATTGAGATGGGTGTGATCAATTGCATATATCTCCGTTACTATTGAAAATAACTCAGAATGCTTATATTTATCTGCTTGAATTTTAAATATTGTTAATCTTCATTAAATGGGTACCTCATACCCTTCTTCACCTTGCTTCTTTTACTTGTTGAAACTTGTGTCTACCTTCCGATTCTCTTATTCCTTTTTACCTTAAGAGTGGATATATATTCTTGCCCTAGGGATCCTTATCAAGAAGCTTACACATCTTAATACACACATGATTTGCTGAATACCTCATAATTGTCCATCATAAGCATGATGCAAAAATCGAGTTCCACTGACTCCATGCTTCCACAACTATATCTCTTACCAACTGTCTTTCTGGATATAGGTATCGTCTTATTACGAATAAAATAGAATTTAGGAGTTTGAATTTCTACGACTGAGCTCTACCACACGATTTAGAGTAAGAAGAAAGAGTGACAGTCCTAAATGCCCTGTAGCCTTCTGATTATAAGTGTGGTGCACAACACACCTATAAAAAAACTCTAATAGACACGGCTTGTAGACTCCCTAGGACAGAACTACCTTGTAGACTCCCTAGTACAGAACTACTTTGATACCACTTTTGTCATGACCCAAACCAATGGGCCGCGACGGGCACCCGATACCTTCCTCATCCGAGTACCAATGTAACGTATCTTTTGTATCATACTATCATAGTAAATGAGCCGAAAAGGCTATCATGAGATAAATAGAATAAAACATGAGGGAATACTCGACATAGGACGACCCAACATGTAATACAAACTTATACATATGACATACGGGCCTATGAGGCCAAAATGATCACTCATACACTGAACATAGGCCGACAAGGCCATACAATCTTTTATATACATGGCATATGTCTACAAGCCTCTAAGAGTAGATAAGTACCATAAAGGTCAGGATAGGGTCCCGCCATACTAATCAATACATGTCCAAAGCATACTAACCAAATGGAGCGCACCAACACCTTCCGCTGAGCTGATAGCATACTAGGAGGACTCTCAACCTGTCTATTGGGACCTGCGGGCATGAAACGCAGCGTCCCCAGAAAAAAGGAACGTTAATACAAATAATGTACCGAGTATGTAAGTAATGAAAATCAGTAAATAAAAGACATGAGAAAAACATGGAGTAAAAGACTCAACATGTATGTATGAATAGCTCTGTGAATCATTTAATATTATAATGTCATGCATGTGTATAATGTCATACCATGCATAGGTATATGCGTTCATAACATCATCAAGCCTCTGAGGGCATCCCATCATATCATCTCGGCCACTGTGGGCAAAATCATCAACGTATACCAGTTGATCAGGTGGTGGTGCGTATATAACACCATAACCTTTTCCCATATCCCATATACATATAATGTACATATATATATATATATATATACACACACATGCATATATAACGCCATCTGGTCATGGGTCAATGTACAAATGAATGCAATGCATGAGAAGTACGTCAATAAAATATCTCAGAACGTCATAAGACCATTATGCCTTTGATTAATATCATGAAATAAACTTTATCAACTTACGTATTTTTCTGAGACCATGAACAGATGATAGAATAATAAGACATATGGAGAATCAAGAATATATGAACCTCTAGTATTTCTATGAATAGAGTTATTTATGGAAGTTGTGCGTTTACTTGTTTTGTTTGTATCATATGGATCATGTCAAAAGGAAATAAGAGATAGCCTTAACATACATCAGCCGATTCTCTTTACAATCCTTCTAACACACGTCTTTGCGAAAAACACGAACGGTGGATCGAAGTAGGGAAGATCCGTATGATATTCTTGAGAAAGATTATTCCAGGCTCCCTTAGAATTGCAAATCTCGTTGCTATTACGTAGTATAACTTCGTATGAATTCCTTTGCTGAAGATTGTTACTTGTGAATTTGATATAAGCATATCTCTTTGTGAATTAGAGAGGTCTTGTACCTTAGTGGGTGTGGGCCCCACTAATTTGATGACTTTGCCACATGATCCTCTAAAGGTGCCACCTTACTTTATGAACTTAAGAGTCATATTTAACTAAGGCTTTTGGCTGCCACGTTGCGGCCCTTTAGGTTTTATCCATAATTTCTTAATTACATTGTTAATCTTCCACCAAAAATTCATAATTAACCAAATATCCACATAATTAAGAATTATCTCAAATTACTTAAAATACTACTCACTTTTAACACACCCTATATATCTTACTATCATGATCATGTGGTACATTTGTGGCACTAGCTCATAAATCGGGGTATTATAGCTTGGGCCGTATTTTATCTCAAAGTGGCAACCTTCAACGAAACTCATTTTCATTGATTCATTTACCCTCTAACCTTAACGAATTTACTTATCACTTGTTTTGAAATAGCATAATATTTATAATCCCAAATAATCTCATTCCCGAACTTACGTCCATTAACTTACGACGAAGCTTTAACGAACGAAAATGCGGGATATAACATCTCATTTCCGAGCTTTCATCAATTTACTTATGCGTACTTTCACGTATGAAAATATTGGGTGTAACAATCGAGTTGATAAAATAAGAGAAGGATGAAAGATCAATACGGCCATAGAGGAATATTTAGTAAAAGAAAATATTAAATAAAGATCTTGCGAGCGGTTCCAAGCAGCCGGAAAGGATGAAGCCGTTGTCGGAGTGATATTGTTGGAGGCAACTGTAACGAACTGTTTCATCCACCCATGGTCAATATCATCATCCATGCTAGTCAACAGAGCATGGTGTCTTGCAGAGGTTTATCATTCCCCTACAGAAGATCTTGGGAGAGTAGAGATTCATCATACGAGCTAAGGTTATCTCTTCTCCAGTCTCCCGGCACAAATGCCGAAGGCAGTGACCATCCTCCACAGAGAAGGACTTACTTAAGCGAAACGCACTTGGTAGAGGAGGCAAAACTCCGCAATCACGGAATCAAGCTCTCCACTCAAAGAAAACACACCCAAAGTAAAGGGATACGTGTAAAAATATGTAAAACCCTTCTTGAGAAGGGTCACTCGCTCCGATAGATTAGGAGCAATAGTATCCAACCCATGACAGTGGCAGTCTTCCTTCACAACAGGAATGCTGGAAGGACATATGGAATAAGGGTACATACTGACAACCCATGTACGAGGGTTAGTAGTAGGGAATTTCTCTTCGAAGTCTTTTGTGGTAGTAAGACTTCTACGGATGATGGGACCCACCGTTGGAGGAACAAAGTCGTCGACTTTGTTCATTCTTTGAAGAACTGGCGTGCTTTGAAGAAGAAGCCATTGGATCGAAGAAGGAAAATGTTTTTTGTTTGAAGAGAGTTAGAGAAAAGATGGAGAACAAAAGTGCAAATTAGAAGCTTGAAAAATTATGAAGTGCAAGGGAGAAAGGAAGATGCGTATAAGTAAAATTTTGGCGGCTAAATTAAGGGTGTCTAACGGGTGGGCCGGGCCGGGCCGGTTACATTTTTTTTTTGAACCTGACGGGTTGTGGTTACGGGTTCTTACCGGTTAATTGTTAACGGGTTGGGGCTTATCCGGGTAAATTCGAACCCGTGCGGGTAGGGGTACTGCCGGGCCGGGCCGGGCCGGGTTAACAGTAAAAAAAAATAAAAAAATTTTTGTATTTGTTAGAACTATCGTAAAAATATAAACAAAAAAATAAACTTATAAAAATAGTGTTTGAATAAAGGATACAAATACTTTAAAATTCTTATATTTGAATATATCATTAAGAATTTACTTATAATTTGCAAGTTCAAAACTTCAAACTTGCAAATTAAAGTTTACATTTAATACTTCAAATTAAAGTTTAAACTTGTATTTATACGTCTAATAATATTAAAATAACAAACTAAAACATTAAGCATAAATGCATAATACGTCTAATAATATTTATTTTTTTTTTAAAAAAAAAACAAAAATTAGCCGTTAAAACCGGGCCGGGCCGGGCCGGTTTAACCGGTAAGTGCACTGTTCACTTTGACCGGGTTGGACCGGTCCGGTTACCCGTTTCAAAATAATTAAACGGACCAACCCCCTCTAACCCCCCTACCCAGCCCACCCGGCCCCCTATGAACCGGGCCGGGCCGGTTCCGGTTTTAACCGGTCTGGGCCGGGCCGGTTACGGGTCAACCCGGCCCGTTAGACACCCTTAGTTTAAATTCATGGCCATGATTACCTCGATAATCGGAAAAACTGTGCTGAATCGTGGGATGACGCGTGTTCGAGGCATTAAATGCGGAGAGACGTGCGACTATCAACTGTTAGAAGCCTTCAGAGGGAGTTATAGCAATTCCCGCCAAAAGAGTATTTCAATCAACTTCTCGGTAACACAAAGTTATGTCACCGAAAAGCAGGGGGTCTATCTGTATAGGGTAAAATATGCTATGACACTTGGTCATCTAAAGGAAGGACACGTGGAACACAAGATGGGGATGGCCAAAAACTGAACGCAGCTATTTCGCTTGTCACCAGAAGGAACAACGTTCATAAGAGTGTGTTAAATGTTCTGCGCCCGGTAGCATTTAATGAAGAATATTTTGTGACATGAAGAGCGACGGCCCGTTATAGGGAATTTGGCATTATGTTCACCGTTACATGTTCATCAATGATCCTCATAATTGGTATTAAAGGAGGGCACGATCCTAGGACCTCCTTCCCTGGACACAGCTATAAATAGTGAGCTCAGTTATCATTGTAAAGGACACGAATTTTCTAGCAAACTTACACTATATTCTATACAAAGCTTAATACAATCTTACTTTCTCGCTTTTTGATTCAACTATTGTTGTGCCCGGGAACCTTGTTCCCGCAATTGTCACTTATGTTGTTTCATCTACATTTTAAGGCTAAATATTGCATAATTCTTCAATTATTTTATTATTTTCAGGATCAAATTAATTCACTTGTCTAGAAATCACGTATAAATTTAACTGTATTGTTTTACAGATAAATAATAAGGAAGGAAAAGATGAGAGAAAAAGAAGCAAGGAAATAACGCCACTACACTAAATTTGTTATTCCATAAAATAATATTTTTCATCATTACATAACGATAAATTCATAAGATATAATAAAAATTAAGTACCAATCAGAACTAATTAGTGCACCGGTGTTGCAATGCTCAAATTAGAGAATCCAGTAATATTTTTAGTCCCATCTTTGGATTTCGACTTTGCTAAGAGAAAATAGAAAAAAGTCAAGAGCCGTGTTTCTTTAGGAACCGTAGTTTCTTTATATTTGTCATTATATCCATTATCCATGAAACTTTTTTTGTGGCCACAGAGGAATTCTCAGACATACCCCACAGACACACAGACACACACACACTACTCCCGTTAGTTCATCTCTCTATTGATTATTCCCACCATAAGCCATAGGTCCAATGGCCACCATATCCCCCAAGTTAGCCACCGGCATTCTCCACATCCCATCTCAACCCCACCCCCACCACCGTAAACCACCTTCTCTCCTCCCTACAGCGACCAATAACTTCAGTTCATTCACGGCCAACAATAGTAGTAGTAGCATTAGAAGTAGCAATGCTAAGGTGAACAGGCTAACATGCAAGGCTACAGAGATTTCAGTGGCGGAGGGGTCATCAGCGTCGGGCGGAGGGGATAATGGGAAGTTCAATTGGGTGCCAGTGGTTCCGTTATCAGCACTACCAAAAGGAGAGAGACGTGTAATTATACAAGATGGTGAAACCATACTGTTGCTTTGGTATAAAGATGATGTTTTTGCTATTGAGAATCGTTCCCCTGCTGAAGGTGCTTATAGTGAAGGCCTCCTTAATGCTAAGCTCACTCAGGTCTCTTCCCTTTTATTCATTTTCCCGTTGTTTTTGCTCATTTATAGTAATAATATAAAACCCTTGTTGATACGCTTTCTGTGCCATAATTAGTCTCTTTGTTTGGTTAATTCAGTTTTTTGAAAATAAGATCTTGACATTTAGAAATGAGACGAAAAGCTAACTGCATAAATTAAGGCTAATTTCATAACACAGGAAATTCTCGGAAGCCAAAGGAGACAGGAATTATGGTTTGGAGGGAGTATTTAATTTTGGATTATCATTTCTGTGCACATTTGGTTGCTCAATTTCAGTGTAATCAAAGAAACAATTGCGATTAGAGAAATCCCATTTCCTAAATGCTAGACATATAGGTGAAGGGGATTCTTTTTGTGCTACAATCTGAGTGATGATTAGTTTATCATTTGTGAATTCAAAACTCTTTTGAATCTGTACTCAGGAACTCAAGTCATTGAGTTTACAAAGACTAGCCAATGGCTCTCGTCATTTAGATTGATTGAGCAGCTGGTGGTATTGGTTTGTCTATGTGATGCTATAGGGCGAGTCATGATTTCCTAAATGCCAATAGGGGTGGCTTACAACAAAGTGTTAAAAAACACTAAATTTAGGCTCATTTGAACGATTGTGCGGGAAATACTTTGTGGAAGCTTTTAGTGTAGTCTTGTCTGACAATTTTTAAGTGTCTGGTATTCATATTCTTCCTACCCTCTCTACTATCCAGGGGTAGTGGTTCATTAGTGATTGAAAAACTCAAAGACTTCATCCTATGTGTTAAGAAAAATATACTTTGGGTCTAACTCAACCTCAAAAGCCAGTTAATGCTAGGATGGACACCTGGTGCATGAATAATCTAACATGGGACCTAACATCAAGAATGGTCTACTTCAAATATCATGTTAAACAAAAAATGACCTTGGACCTAGTTCAATCTTAAAAGCCATCATGAGGTGAAGATTTTCCTAAATCATATGAAGAGATTACAAACCCATACCTTCAACCAATATGGGACTCTTAGAGAATGCTAATTGGTGGGGCTAATATATTTCTCGTGGAAGTTATTGATATTTACTTACAAGGGTGGATTGAGGGGCCAAGTATAAGGAACTAGAAGTACTGTTTACTTTTATTTTGGATCATAGACCCTCTTCAAACTAATTTCAGTCAGTTGATCAAAATTCTGCACAGCAATGGGTTCATGTATTACGTGTGCATAGGTGCGTCTGCAAGGCGAGCTGTATTTGAGTACCTTATAACATCTAATTTCCTTTCTATCTCCCTAATAACTGCAGAAGAAGCCAGGAACAAATTCATATTGTTATTTAGCATGTGAGCAGCACATGGGAGTCAGTTAACTGATATGTATATCGCACATGTAAGGGGCACGTAGGAGCCCATTCATTCATTTGTAAGTAATGCCTTGAGGGGACACATCGGAATCTGTTAATTGATATGTAAATATTCACATGGCTAGTTTCTTAAGTTTGCTAGAATGTTTGTTTTAACTGCCTCGCACACAAATTTGAAGGGCTGGAAACTTCTATAGAGCTTTCATTGGATTTAGGAAGTAGAACGTTATTTCCCTCTTCTCCTTCAATGCTATTCTCTCACTTTTCCTTCGCTGTCAATTCGATTACGTTCTTTGTGCAGTAACAATTTAGTTCCCTGTTCCTAAGGAGCACCATATCCGTAATAATTTGGTTTGAGTTTGTATTACTCCTTAGGACTTTAAACATACAATTGATGCATGTGGGGATAATTTTGACATGTTAAACAGTTAAAAAAAGTTAAAACTCTAAAGCATTCAAGGGTGTGGCCTAGTGTCAATGAAGTGGGTGGAGAATCATGAGCTCAGGTTCAAATCCCGACGGAGGCAAAAACACAAACACAAGTAGTTTCTTCCTATTTGTCTAAGCTTTGGTGGATAAAGTTGCCCGTTACCTGTACCCCATGGAGTTAATGAGATACGCGAGAGCTGGCCCGAACAGTTATAAAAAGAAGAAGTTAGACTCTTACAGTCTGCTGGTAAAGGTGTCTATGTAAATGTCATGACATGACTAGCATTCTGTTCTGATAGAATTTTTAAGCCTAAGAATATAAAATCTTCCGAATTCTAGTAGATTTTACAAGTTATGGCAATTATTATACCTGTCACTGATTACAAGTACAAATTGATTAGACAACAGATGAAATTAGAGGTGTAAAGACGGCAAACCATTAATTCATTTCATTTACGTAGAGCTATCTTCTGTTTGAACAATGAAAAACAGCGTTTTTTGCAAGATTATACAACTAGACTGTATCCAAGATGTCACCCTTACCAATTTTTGTAGTTCTACTTAACATATGCTACTAAATTAAAGTGCTAGTAGAAAACACAAATATGTGATGCACTGCTGCTGCTGCATTAAACTTCCTTTTAGTGTTACATTAGATATTATTGTTGTTCAATTATTTGATGTTATTCTAGATGTGTTTATTACCGAGTGCTAGCTGTTACTACAATAATGATGTTTCATCTTCACATAAATTGTGCATTTCTCCATGCTGACAATATACATATTCTTTTTGAATTCCGATAATTGAAAAGTGCATAAATCTCAAATTCGTGCAGGATGGATGTATTGTGTGTCCAACAACTGATAGCACATTTTATCTGCGAAATGGAGCCATCAAAGAATGGTACCCCAATAATCCTGTGCTGAGAGTCCTTACTCCTGCCTTGAGAAATTTGTTTGTTTATCCTGTTAAAACAGACGATGAGAACATCTATATTAGCATGAGAGGAGGTGGAAAAGTTGATGCTTCTGCAGAGATTGTATTCAGTGGAAAGGCTCAACCTGGTGTCACAGCATCCGACGTCAATGTAGACGAGGTAATAGAACCAACCTAATCTTGTTTAGCTACACCTTGTTCGAGGAAGTAAATAACACATTCTGATCTGATTCTTCTTATTGGATTAGGTAAGAATGGTTATCGACGAGGGTCAAGAGGCCTTTGGATTCACCGGAAGGAATGAGCTGATAAATGGAAAAGCAGCAGTAATTGGTTTCCTACTGCTGTTGGATTTTGAACTCTTGACCGGTAAAGGCCTTCTCAAAGGAACAGGGTTCTTGGACTTCATTTACTCAGTTTCAGATGCTTTCAAATAAAACCATTCCGCTAATGGAAAATTTTCCTACTAAGTATACATAAATTCTTTTTTCCCTTTTCCCGTTTCTGACAAATTTGCTTTTGTTTAAAATAAACCAAAACAAAGAATGTTGATGTTTGTATATGTTCTCCAATTTTATGGACTAATGAATTATAGACCGTTGAATTCCAGCTCAAGAATGTACAAATCCTCCTATTTCGTCTAATATTAATGTGTGCCTTTGAGTTGGAGCATTCTCTTATCCTTCTTCCTTCCTTTGTTAAACTGTTTTCCTCATCATGTTATAGAATCCATTCCAATGCAAGCAGAAATTGCTAATTTTAACTATTGATTGTACAGAATAAAGATACATTTTTTACTCCCATTGAAGCTAAGGGTGAAAATGAACAGAGATAACTTAGGGAAATTGACTGACATGACATGTTGGAACATCATAGTTGAGAATAAGGGGTTGAATTGTCGTTTTATCATAAAATATTAGTTTGAAACGAAAGTAAATTGAGAAGAAAACCCAGGTCAACTTATCTATACGACTTATATTATGTCTCTAAAAGGTAATTTTAATTGCAACTTGTTATAGCTGGTTAATTACATATTTATATGGATAATGCATATAACTTAAATTTCATCATTTAAAGAGTCAAAATACTAAGTAGTAGCAGAATTCTTGTCTGCTATTTTACGTCTTGAGAGTGCGAGCCTGGCTCGCTCTTCCCTTCTTCTTCCACGGTCTAAGAAATAATAAATCACGACATTTTAATCGAATATTATATTACTCTATCAGCTATAATTCCTTAGTATCATTTTATTCTGCACTATCCTATTTATAGACTAGCTTTTGTAAATGGTAAGACACTCTCAGATCTTTCATGTAATTTTTTGCATGAGTCATGCTTTTTAAATGAGAGTCTTCCTTACTTTATAAAAAAGAATATTGCACTATAATATTCGGGCAGTTGAACAGAATTTGATGTCGTTTTTCATATACTATCTATTTGTGTAGATGTAATGTTGCGATCAAATACACCCACGCGAGTATACGTGGTCATCAAGTAAGAGTATCGTTCCTACGAAAACTTATGATTAACTTTTGACTGATTCCAACTCAAATAACTTATCGATTCAAGAGATTTCTCACAAAATAGATAATTGACTAATTTACTACCTAGAAAACTATCAAGCAATGAAATAACTAGAAATCAACCACAACACTTAAGCAATTTCAGATAACAATCAGTAGGAGATGATATGTCACGACCTAAATCGATGGGCCACGACGGGCAGCCGGTACCCTACTCAACCGAGTACCAACGTAACGTATCTTTCTTATTACATCATCATAGGTAAGTGGGCCAGAAGGTGCGTCATGAGATAACCAGAGTAAACATGAGGGAAAATCTGACATTAGAACGACCAACCTGATATAGAAACTCATACATGTGACATACGGGCCTGCGTGATCCATTATATACTTAAAATATAGGCCGACAAGTCCATACAAGTATCCATATACATGACATCTGTCTACAAGCCTCTAAGAGTACATACTTATCATAAAGGTCGGGACAGGGCCCCGCCATACCAAACAATACATGTCTAAATCATACAGACCAAATAAGCAACTCCGAAGCAAATAGAGCGCACCAACATCTTCCGCTGAGCTGATAACCTACTTGGAGGACTCTCAATTTGTTGGGACCTGCGGGCATGAAACGCAGCATCCCCAGACAAAAGGGACGTCAATACAAATAATATGTAAGGAATGAAAATCAGTTAACAATAGACATGAGAGAAACATGGAGTGAAAGACTCAACATGTATATCTGGATAGCTCTGTGAATCATTTAATATTATAATGTCATGCATATGTGTAAATGTCATACCATGCATGAGTATATCCGTTCATAACATCATCAAGCCTCTGAGGGCAACCCATCATATCATCTCGGCCATTGTGGGAAAAATCATCAACGTATACCAGCTGATCAGGTGGTGGTGCGTATATAACACCGTAACCTTTTTCCATATCCCATATACATATAATATACATATATACGCGTATATAACGCCATCTAGTCATGGCTCAATGTAGATGAATGCAATGCAAGAGAAGTACGTCAATGAAATCTCTCGGAATGTCATAAGACCATTGTGCCTCTAATTAATATCATGAAATAAACTTTATCAACTTACATATTTTTTGAGACCCATGAACAGATGATAGAGTAATAAGACATATGGGGAATCTAGAACATAAGCATCTCTAGCATTTCTACGAATAGAGTCATTTATTGAAGTTGTGCATTTGCTCATTTTGTTTGTATCGTATGAATCATGCCAAAAGGAAAGAAAGGATAGCCTTAACATACCTGGACCGATTCTCTTGATAATCCTTCTAACACACGCCAATCGCGACGAAACATGTAACGACGAGATCGAAATAGGGAATGATCCGTATGATATTCTTGAGAAAGATTGCACCGTACTCCCTTAGAATCACAAATCTCACGTTTCTATAGTATTAAATAGTATTCATATGAAATTCTTGAAGCAATAACGTTGCCATAGCAAATTTATCCTTGCTGAAGCTTTTTCTTAAGAGATGAACAATTGATAACGTTACTATTACAAAGTTTATCCTTGCTGAAGCTTGTTCTTAAGAGATGAGCAATTCAATTGTGAATTAGAAAGATTATTTAACCTTTATGTGGGTCCCACTTGATAAGATGACTAATCCATATAATTCTCTAAAAGTGCCACATTACTTTATGACTTAAGAGTCATATTTAACCAAGTTTCCTGGCTGCCACGTTGGGGCCCTTAAACTTTATCCAAAGACTTTAATTTCTTAGTTAATTATCCCATCAAAATCATTTAGTAATTATTCACATAATTAAGAATTATCTCACATACTTAAAATACTACTCATTTTAAGCACACCTTATACACCTCACTATCATGGTCGCGTGTTACTTTGTATCGCACTAGTCCATAAATATCGGGTATTATAGCTTGCACCGTATTTTGTCCCAAATTGTCAAACTTCGACGAAACTCATTTTCTTCGATTCGCTTACCCTCTCACCTTCACGAATTTACTTATCACTTGTTTGAAATAGCGTAATACTTATAATCCCAAAATAAATCTCATTCCTGAACTTACGTCGATTAACTTACGACGAAACTTTAACGTACGATAATGCGGAATGTAACATCTCATTTCCGAACTTACATCAATTTACTTATGGCGTACTTCCACGTACGAAAACATGGGGTGTAACATCATCCCCCCTTGGAACATTCGTCCTCGAATGTTGACTGATGCACTTATCATTTTCATAACCTATGTCTTCCGAATACTTTAGTACTCCTCTTGCCATCTAGGCAACTTATATGTGAATGAATCCCAAAGGCTAGGGCATTCCCCCTTTAGTCTTCTTTCTCACACCACGACTCGTGGTCGGAATCCTTCCAATCTTGTAAGTTTAGCTACCTTTTATCATACTGCTTGTACGACTCTGACTTTGCAAGTGCGCCTATGCGACTCTTCTCTCCTTTTTCCTCCAGCTTTTGGCCAATCTTTAGGCGTTACTTTTTAAACATATACAGAGCTTAATAAGATGTCCCTCTGGGCATCTATAGATATACTGAATTTTTTCGCTCGGTTCTTTGTTGAACTTAGAATATTGTTATATATTATTTCATAGACCTGGTTATTCATCCGTATGACTTTACTGCATCTAGGTAGGTCATACTATACCATAACTCTTACCTTGGTTTTATTATTATCGAGGTCTGCTACCCAATTTCAGCTTACTCTCTCACTTCTTATCATAGATGTATAAACCCAAGTCCTTCAATGCTTCCTTATTATTGTTCATCTAAAGGATGGAATGCTTATCTCCTCTCATGTGTTGGAACTTTATCCATCTATTGTCGATTCACTTTAACATTGATCCATAATATACCACTGATAACTCGACCTCTTATGTAACATTGTCGCTAGGGCCCACGTCTCATCGGGGACATCTGGAGTAATTAGACTGATCCACCTAGGGCCGATACTATAATTCCATAACCGTATTTCATAGCATCCCAATGTGATTCACTTACGTGGGTATTTTAATCATGTACGATTCTTGAAATCATTCTCTTTCTTATTTTTTTTCTTCTTCAAATCATTACTGAATCGAAGGCCCAAACGTCATCCTTTATTTGTCACAGTTACACCCTCATTCTATTTCCAGGGCAACATTCCATCTCTTCTAAATGCTACTGGTCTTAGACTCCTTTGAGTTCATTCAGGCTATATTGAGCTTTCTATAAGTTAGAGAAACCATCAGCTCTCTTGTTTTCATAGGTTTAATCCCGAGGACTTATCCATTCTCGTCACCTTCTCATTCGCCCTTTCTATTCCTTACTCCTGTCTTCCTAAAACATTGTCGCTTTATCATACTTTAGCTTGAGACCTACACATATCTATTTATACTACTCGCAACCTTCCTTCAACTTGCTTGCATCATAGATTTCCTTGTGTTATTTTGGAACATCAAGCGAGACATCACATCGTCTCTAACTCTTCTTACTCTCTTAATTAGACTTCTCGATACCTAGAAACCATAGGCTGGAAGATATTCCACTTACGACGCCGCTATCATTCCTGGATACTGAATCCCAGTGTTTCTAGCCCTCTATCTGATGTATAGATTATTAACAATCTTCTGCACCTTAGTATCTCGTACGTTGTTCACCTTTACCTTACTTCTCTTAAAATCTCGCATCGCATCTTCTATCTCTTTCATGACCTCCCTCCCACATAGGTATGATTCACATCCACAACTTGAAGCTCTGTTATAATACTCGCACCTTTGGCACATACACAATCCGGTGGGAGCTTCATACTGACTTCTTATGAGGCTGATACTCTTCTAACTGGCTTTATTGTAGAGTCGTTATAGGATATGGTTGTTGTACTATCTCTCTTGTACCTCTGATATTAAGAGTGATTCTTGCTATATTCTCAATCACGATTCCTATAATTTTCCGGGTCCAATAATCAGACTCTTGAATTACTTAGTTGAGTAAACTCTTTAATTTCCTCTTCCTTCTGATCAACCTTTATGTAGTCTTAAGATATCTTCCGATATGCGGCTCCTGGTATTAGTTATTACTTTAGACTTTCATGAGCGCAATGGAATATCCATGATACAATCTTCTAACAATTCAATTCTTTGTCTATGTCATGGTTTCAATTCTTTCATTTAACTTATATCGGAGTCTTCTACGGCTGTATGAATGTCAATATATATGCTGCATGGATAATACTCTGAAATTTTAAGTGCGTTTATAATGTAACAAACCCTGGATTATTGATCGAATAATTCCTTTCATTCCATCTCAACTTTCTTTAAACTTAAGTAATTACTTTTCCTGGTCTTTCTGCCCCATTGTTGCATGCATACTTAGCTTAGCTTTTCTTTCTTTTTTTTCAACTCATATGATTTCGACCATTACTTTTGGTTTCACTTCCCGCTTATTAGCCACGTTAGATGCCAGACCACTTTCTTATGGAGTGCATACAATGTTGTAATGAGACTGATATTACAAGATCATTTCTTCTTCAAGTTACTATGTTTAGGTTGAAGCCTTCTTCCTTATTTCCTCGGCTAGTTTTTCATTGCAGTACCTCGGGAGGACCCCCTGACTCTTGTAAAGCTGCGAGCTTATTACATCGTATATTCGATGGAATTTTTGATGTCCTTACTCGCCTATAATTATATGTAGTTACTTACCTCCACGCCCTTGCACTTGTAGGGTTGCTTCTGAGCTGATATGTTGCTTGTCTTCCCAGTGGCACTCTCTTTTATCTCTGTAACACTCTTATGGTACCTTTAACTACCCCAACTCCTATCTAAATATTTCTCAAGTATTACAATGACATTATTGCGAAGTTGAATTCACTATATTGGGTTTTACTATGTTTATCTTGCACGATCTACTGATTCGTCTGTAACCTCCTGTCTAGCCATAACTAGGCTCTTCCTGAATCAATTGCTAACTACTCGTTGGCCCATTCTCATATTAATACTCCGCGTAATCTTTTTTGGGTTATTTCCTGTGTCTAACTTACCTCTCGCATTGGCTCCTTATTTATCAAAAACATTCTGGGCAGGAATCCTTACTTCCTTTCCTTGACGTCGTGCTTGCATAATATTCTGGAATCATAGCATATCTGCAGAATTTGGATAAGTGCAATCTCATTCCTTTTTCATTTTTATCGCATTCTTCCTTTACCATTCCATAGGCACTAGGACCACTTAATTCTGACTTAATGCCACATCACTCCATATTCCCCCCTTTAGGGGAGTACTAAGAGTTGGAGCCACGAGGATCTACCTATAGATGTTTTACCTCTTCATCTTTGGTGTCTTTTCACATTATCGATGACCCTTACTAGCCTTGCGGAAATCCATCTGTACCAAGATAACGAAATTCCTTACCCGCGAGGGTGACACTTAGTGTAACTGGCACATATAGTCCCTTAAGCTTAACTTTGCTCACATTGCTTGCTTTAGGAAAGCGTATTCCTGAATGACCATTCTCTAAATTTCTTATGAATCTTCTTTTATTGTCCATTCTATTATCGCCGGAATGAAATATGAAATTTTCACGATACCGAGTATTATCAAATCACTCATCCCATAATTCACGTTTAGTTTATCTTGTTCACCAGCCCATACTGATTTCTATTACTCTAGAGTCTAACTTATGCTTCTGGTAGTCGCGTTGGAGTCACGAGCTTATTTCTCGAACTGAGGATATGTCTTTATGGCCTATATTCTTTTGTTGTCTCAAGGCCTGTCACCTCTTATCTTTTCCTTCACTTAATTATAGACTCTGTAATATTGTCATTTTTTTTATCTACCGTTGCCATCCATATATCACATCTTACTTATAATGCTTCATTAACTCTCTTCTTATTTCCCGCTAACATTTATGTCTATCACTTATTCGGAAAATTCGAACAAGACATTCTTTCGCTTCTAGCTCCCCTTGCTCCACCTACTGGCTCTTCGGGTTGCCTAAAGTTCTTTCTTTACTAGGGACGGGAGCCACACTAAGATAATATTTATCCCTTCAAGGATTCCAGTGCATATCTTTGTAGTATTCATATCTGGCTGTACTATTTTAGAGTGCACCATTTGGGTGTCTCACAAGGAGATTTATTAGCACATTTGCAATACCCTTCAGAAATGTTAACTAACGCAAACAATCCATACTCTATTTTGGGTTACTCTAACCCTAGTGGAATCATGATATCCCGTCCTTATCTTAAACTATATCTGTTAGCTCCCATAGGACATAACTGAGATGGGTGTGGCCAGTTGTACAAACCTCTGTTACAGTTGAAGGTAACTCAAAATGCTTATATCTTTCTTCCTGAATTGTAGATAATTATCATCTTCACTAACTGAGTACCTCGTACCCTTCTTCACATTTCTTCTTTCCCTTGTTGAACTTGTACCTTCTGATTCTCTCGTTGATTTTTACCATATGGATGTATAGATATTCATGCCTTAGGGCTCCTTATCAAGAATCTCACACGTCTTAGTTCACACATGTTCTGTTGAAGACCGCACATTTACTCATCAGTTCTTTTGATCTTGTTCGGCCTTGGACTCCTCTTACTACAGGATGCTTACCTAGCCAACGCTTAGATCCGGCTCTGCCCAAACTTTTCTGGTTCACCCCAACATCATGAAAAATCGAGTTCCTCTAATTCAACTCTTTCCATAGCAACATTCAATCTCTTACCAACTGTCTTTCTAGATGTAAGCATCGTTGTATTATGAATAAGATGGAGTTTAGGAAATTGAGTTCTTACAACGGAGCTATACCACACAATCTAGAGTAAGAATAAAGAATTACAATTATAAATGCCATTTAGCCTCCTGCTTATACATGTAGTGCACAACACATCCATAAACAAGTCTCTACTAGACACGACTTGTAGACTCCCTAAGACAGATGTGCTCTGATACCACTTTTATCACGACCCAAACCGATGGGCCGCGATGATCACCCGGTACCTTACTCAACCGAGTACCAATATAACGTGTCTTTCTTATTACACATCATAGGTAAGTGGGCCAGAAGGTGTGTCATGAGATAACCCGAGTAAACATGGGGGAATATCCGACCTGATATAGAAACTCATACTTGTGACATACGGGCCTATAAGTCCTGCGTGATCCATTATATACTTATAATATAGGCCGACAAGGCCATACAAGTATCCGTATACATGACATCTGTCTACAAGCCTCTAAGAGTACATACTTATCATAAAGGTTGGGACAGGGCCCCGCCATACCAAACAATACATGTCTAAATCATATTGACCAAATAAGCAACTCCGGAGCAAATAGAGCGCACCAACATCTTCCGCTGAGTTGATAGCCTACTTGGAGGACTCTCAACTTGTTGGGCCCTGCGGGCATGAAACACAGCGTCCCCAGGCAAAAGGAGCGTCAATACAAATAATGTACCGAGTATGTAAGGAATGAAAATCAGTAAACAATAGACATGAGAGAAACATGGAGTGAAAAACTCAACTTGTATATCTGAATAGCTCTGTGAACTATTTAATATTATAATGTCATGCATATGCGTATAAATATCCTACCATGCATGAGTATATGCGTTCATAACATCATCAAGCCTCTAAGGGAAACCCATCATATCGTCTCAGCCACTGTGGGCAAAATCATCAACGTATACTAGCTGATCAGGTGGTGGTGCGTATATAACACCGTAACCTTTTCCCATATCCCATATACATATAATATACATATATACGCGTATATAACACCACCTGGTCATGGGTCAATGTAGATGAACGCAATGCATGAGAAGTACGTCAACAAAATCTCTCGGAATGTCATAAGACCATTGTGCCTCTAATTAATATCATGAAATAAACTTTATCAACTTACGTATTTTCTGAGACCCATGAACAAATGGTAGAGTAATAAGACATATGGGGAATCAAGAACATAAGCATCTCTAGCATTTCTACAAATAGAGTCATTTATGGAAGTTGTGCATTTTCTCGTTTCGTTTGTATCGTATGGATCATGATAAAAGGAAAGAAGGGATAGCCTTAACATACCTGAACCGATTCTCTTGAAAATCCTTCTAACACACGCCAATCGTGACGAAACACGTAACGGCGAGATCAAAATAGGGAATGATTCGTATGATATTCTTGAGGAAGATTGCACCGTACTTCCTTAGATTGTAAATCTCACGTTTCAATAGTATTAAATAGTATTCATATGAAATTCTTGAAGCAATAACGTTGCCATTGCAAACTTTATCCTTGCTGAAGCTTTTTCTTAAGAGATGAACAATTGATAACATTGCTATTACAAAGTTTATCCTTATTGAAGCTTGTTCTTAAGAGATGAGCGATTCATATGTGAATTGGAAAGGTTATTTAACCTTTAGGTGGACCCCACTTGATAAGATGACTAATCCATATAATTCTCTAAAGGTGACACATTACTTTATGACTTAAGAGTCATATTTAACCAGGTTATTGGCTGCTACATTGGGCCCTTGAACTTTATCCAAAGACTTTAATTTCTTAGTTAATTATCCCATCAAAATTATTAAGTAATCCAATTATCCACATAATTAAGAATTATCTCAAATCACTTAAAATACTACTCATTTTAAGCACAGCTTATACACCTCACTATCATGGTCGTGTGTTATCTTGTATAACACTAGTCCATAAATATCAGGTATTATAGCTTGGACCGTATTTTGTTCCAAATTGCCAAACTTCGACGAAACTCTTTTTCTTCAATTCGCTTACCCTCTCACCTTCACGAATTTACTTATCACTTGTTTGAAATAGCATAATACTTATAATCCCAAAATAAATCTCATTCCCGAACTTACATCGATTAACTTACAACAAAAGTTTAACATACGAAAATGCGGAATATAACATCTCATTTCCGAGCTTACAAAATTTTACTTATGGCGTACTTCCACGTACGGAAACATGGGGTGTAACATGATATTCCAGGGTCACGGGTTAGCTAACAATCGTGTTGCGTTCTTCGCTTAAAATGACTAATTGATGTATCTAGATTTTTTATTTACAGGGTTGATATTACTCATAAGAATCTGTCGAATTCTTCCTATTCAAACTAACTTAATGCCTATATGTCTATAGAATTAAGATTAACAAGAATGCATTTACACTTCTTGTATTTCAACCAAGCAAGGAAATTAGGTATATGTCTCTCCTAATTGAGAATCCGTTTCCCGATGCCCAGGTTCAAGAACTTGCTCTATTTAATTCTATATGCAATCTAGAATTCCCACTTTCGGGTTCAATTCTAGATTCGGAGATAGTATTTTAATTGTTAGTTACTCAGTAAAATAATTAAGAACAGAATTAAATAAACAACCTAATATGATAAAATCAAATTCATCAATTTAAACTTCAAACATCAACATTCATGTATCACCCATGACCCTAGAACAGTAGGGTTCTTAGCCCCTCATGTTCATACAATCGTCAAAAATAATGTTTTTAAGCATAAAATCAATGAATACTGGAATAAGAATGGAAATACTGATCAAATTTGTGCTCCCGTGTGTTCCGTCCTTTTGTTTTTCTCTCCAAGTTAGGTCCCCCCCTCCAAATCGTATTTATTTGTGTATTTATATCATGTAAAAACAACCACGGACGAATATACCCTTTCCAAGCAAAAGTAGAAATTACTCTGAGATTTTTTCACACACACGCTGCACCATGCGGCATGCTTGTGTATTTTTCAGCGAACATACAGTTTTCTCTTGGCAGGCCATTTTTATATTGCCGCTCGCGCCCTGCGACGCCCCATGCGGTGTGGCAGTGTTAATTTCTCAGAGTAAAATTGTGTCATCTTCTTTTGACGTCTAGACTTGGTACATAACCCCCCCGAATACGACCCTGGCTTAATTTATTGGGCTTTTACTCAGACTTCAAAGGTTCAAATTGATCTGTTTAGCTCCAAATTAACTTTTGAACTCGAAATCACTTCCTGCAAGGCATAAAACACATACTAATTATAATTCCCTATCATTTAAGCTCAAACACACATAAAATGCAGTAATTGGAGTGCAATACTACGGCTAAAACACGAGTTTCTAGCCTAGGATCAACACCCCACACTTAGAACATTGCTCGTCCTCGAGCAATTAAACTACACTTCACCTAAGGATGACCTTTTCATCAAACAACCTCCCTAACACATCACTGAGCACCATATCATAACATCTCACCCTCAAGACTCGACTCAAAAGTACCACGCATTTTTCATAACCTGCTCACTTACTCTAAAATAGAGGTCAAAGACGTTACCTTACATTCGCAAATCATGTGCCCTCACGCAAACAATAGAGAATAGTTCCACTCACAATATCGTTCAAGAACAATTAGGAACTCAAGATAGAAAGAATCAACTCCCTCT
Source organism: Nicotiana knightiana (assembly GCA_005239525.1). NCBI lineage: Eukaryota > Viridiplantae > Streptophyta > Magnoliopsida > Solanales > Solanaceae > Nicotiana > Nicotiana knightiana. The sequence goes on from ML400934.1 coordinate 78,317, forward strand.
CAGAATCAAAATTCATGTGCAACAGAAGACGTACCATAGGCTTGCCCGTAGTGTATTACTCTACTAATCGTGCTCATTCAGTCAAGGATCGAGTAGGACTTTAATTGATTGTAATGTAGGCTGCGGGACGGGTTGGATACATATAGACATAGTGGTTACACCTCCCTAAGAACTTTGATACATATACAATTTCACAATCCTTACCCCACTCTTACATTGAACCAACCCCGACCTTTATACATGATAGTATCAAACTCCCCAGATCTTTAAGCATAAACAAGATGCGAAATACCACTGGCAAAAGTTCACTCTTTTTTTCCAATTTTCTACTAGTGACTCTCACAATTTTTATTTTTAATTTATTTTATTTTCTTCAAACATTGTACCTTTCTCCTTTTTCTATAGTTCCACTCAAAAACCCAAACCAACCTCCACATTAGCTTTTACAAAGTTCATTAAAATTCAAGTGCTCGTGAGCGGTGAACAGGTTCAAATAGATGGTTAATTCAAACAATTGGGTAAGGCTTGTATTGTGGTTGCCAGAGAAACAGGATTACAAGCTCAAATGGGTTACTAAGATACATTCAATCATGTAGGTCACAGACATATAACTGGCTCAATAAAGAAATGCCTATATCACTTCCTATACTGAAAAAGACTACTATTTCGCTTTGCAAACACGCGGGGCAAGTTCTAAACATCAAATGAAATGCACAGAATATCACAAAAACCTCACTCACACATTGGCATATAAATTACTCAGGATTAGATCTTTCTCGACTCTCTAGTCAAAGTAGTTAAGCAAAGTTATAACCATACAATTTAAGGCACTTATATAAGAGTCAAGAATTGAGCCTAGGTGTCACAACTAAGGCACTTACCACTCTCAAGGCATATGCAGTCAAGGAAAATTAATTCTTTAAATTAGCATTGTGACTCAAAATTCTTTATTCCTATAAAATAAAAAAATTTAACTACACCCGGTTCAAGCAAAATACCTTGGAAAAGAACCGCGGCACAAAGAAAAATCAAGGGGGAATTGTTACACTACCTAAAAAAATACTTAATAAAAGACATATTTTTTGGATTTTCAAAAAATTTTCTTTCTTTTTTTATCCATATCTTTCGACTTCATCTCCCTCAAGAAACCAGTCGACGAAATCCATTGTCGAGAAGAGTCGAAACTAAACATTTAATTACTAACTATTACATGTCGATAGAATTTAGAATTATGGTTTATAGACCATATTGTCTAGGAAAGCAAGAAACAAATCAAACAAAACCAACTGGAAAATAGAGAAAAAACGAGTACGAATACAAATACAATCAAATAGGAGCACCCCACCCCCACACTTAAGAGATTGCATTGTCCCCAATGCAAAACAGTAAAATCAAGAGTGAGAAGGTGACTCCCCTGAGGATCGTGGCCTAATCATCAGCACCCTCGAAGGTGCACAAATACTCCTCATCATCGGAGGGAACAAAGTTCACATCCTCATCTGGTGGCAACTGTCCTCCTCTCGTCAATCCCAAGCACTGTTGAGTGACAACAGAAATGGGGTGATCTTGCTACAACTCCTCCAAGTTGGTCTCCCCCCTTTCAGAACGAAGGCGCAAGTCATAAAACAACAACTGCAATGTCTCCTCAACACGAACAAGCCTCTGGTCCGAATTAACAACAACAGTAGGAGGATTTATCACTGACGTGACATCATAGGCCCTGATAGGATATGTCACTGGGATGGTCCGGTCATAGTGAAACTCCTCCTCTGCAAGGTGCGCCCACAACAACCGAGTGATCATACTCGGGTAGTGTAGGCAGCGAGCCCCAAGCGGTCGCACTTTAGCCATGTGCGACAACATGATTTTTCCAAGATCCAACTCCATCTGTATCAACAAGGCATATATCAAACATACTTTCAGCCGTGGGACATTAGTGTCACTTTGAGTGGGCATGATTTTGGCATTAATTAACCGCAAAACAACCATGGTCGGACGCTGGAATGTTCCCTTCTTCATGTCCTTGTGGAATTCATTCACGTCCCGCGTCCATGCGGCAGAAGAGTCAGCGCCACAAAGCTGTCGGCGGATAGCCAGATAGTCTGGCCGATGGAGAAACCTCTGAAAGAGCTTGTGGGAATGCTCTGTGAAGCCCATAATCTGATTGATCACTTTGGAAGAGAATGGAATCACTTTACCTCATACCCGTACTTCGTACACAACATCCAAACTGGCCTCAGGTTGCTAGTTGTCATAAAATTCCTTGGCCAGGTTCACGTTCACCGCATCACCTAGATGGAACAGACTGTCAAAACCCAAAGCCTGAATGTTGTTGTATATCTCACTATATTTGCGGGACAACTTCCCATCGCCAGTAGCAAACTCAGGCTCTGGTTCACCGTAAGGACAAACATCTGGAACCAGTGTTGAGCATGGACTGGGACAGCCCGAATACCATATTTTCACTCTAGCACCACATCCGCATAAGGATCAATGCGCTCCTCTTCCTCCTCCACTGGGGCGGAGGGAGGTGCCAGACTACCTCCTCGAGGGCTACTAGAGGCAACCTCAGAAGAACGTGTTTTAGAACGGTTGCTTGGGCGGCGAGACATTGTACCTGCACAAGACGAACAATGTTAGCCACAACACGTAAAACAAAGCAAGATCAAACGGGGTAACCACCCCACACTTATGTTATTGGCATGTTCACAGGTAAAATTTATATCTGGGACTCAGACTACCCCATTGGAAGTACACCACAAGCAATCAGCAGCTCACTCAACCACCAACACAACATTCCAACACAGAACCACAAATAACACTAGTGTAAGAGACAAAATTAAGAAGCTAAACTAGAAATCACGAAAATTAAAAAAAAACAAACAAACAAAGAAAACAAGAATTTATTCTAATTCACTACAAACAAATTAAGATACAATACAACACTACACAAGAACAATAGCATGAATCGGACACCTTATTTGGCACCTAGAAACACATGAACATGGGGTGGTCAATCAATTAGAACTTGGGTATAACAAGTTAAAGTTTCATAGAATAAAACATGGAACCCCCCCCCCCCC